>PVKC010041601.1:0-12115 GCA_004027635.1 Crocidura indochinensis
GGGACCAAGTGGAACAATGGTATTCCAACCGATAACCTTCTGCGTGAAAGGCAAATGCCTTACCTCCATGCTATCTCTCCGTCCTTCCCCCCTTTTTTCCTCTTTCTACAAAGGCACACTAAAAATTGGGGTCACACGAAAAGGGAATCTCCTTGGCCTAAGAGATACAGGGTTTCTTCCACCATGGAATATGTCGTCACGGGTTTATCTATAGACTCCTTTCCAGGTCATTTGCTCTCTCCTTGATTTCAATTGAATAAGAAGCTCAAGCGTGCTGGGCTCACCATAATTTTAGCAAAATCCTTAGCAAGTCTCCCTTCCTAACCTTCCTTCCCTTTAGCCATATCTCAAGTAGGTGTCATGACTTCTCAGTTGACCCCAAATGACCTTCTTTAAGTTTCAATTTTGCACCAAGGACCTCTACTCCAGACCTCCGTGCCTGTCTCTCTGCCAGAGCATTTTCTTCTTTCCTTCTCACTGGTCAGATCCTGCTTCTCTTTCTAGGCAGAGCTGCAAGTCAGGTTCTGTTCTCTAGGATCACTCCTGGAGGTGCTTGAGGTTCAAACCCAGGTTGGCTGCATGCAAGGCCACAGCATCCTACCTGTGGTACCATCTCTTCAGTCCAATATTTCTATTTTAACTAAAATTTTTCAACTGGCATCTCATTCAGTCTCTTGATAATACCCCCATAGTAGCAAACAAATAAACATAAGCTCTGAAAATCAAAGATTTTATCTTGCTCTTGTTACATGATCTACAAGGAGAAACTGTAGGTACACATAGGTGCTACCTGAACTGCTGTGAGGTATAGGAGCTCTTCTCCCTCCAGAGTAGGTTACAGGGATGCAGGTACAGGACACCTAGTGACAGCAAAGACACATGCTCAGTTGAAGGAATGACTTCCCTGTGGCTGTTCTTTTTTTTTTCTTTTTTTTTTAAATTATTTTTCTTTATTTAAACATTTTGAATACATATATGCTTGTGATTAGGTTTCGGTCATGTAAAGAATACTCCCTTCAACAGTGCAGCATTCCCATCACCAATGTCCCAAGTCTCCCTCCCTCCCATCCCACCCCCACCTGTACTCCAGACAGACTTTCCAGTTCCCTCATTCACTCACGTGATTATGGTAGTTCTCTTGTAGTTATTTCTATAACTGCACTCACCACTCTTTGTGGTGAGCTTCATGAAGTGAGCTGGAAGTTCCAGTCCTCCTCTCATCGTCTCTGAGGATTATTGCAAAAATGACTTTTATTTTCCTTAAACCCTTAGATGAGTGAGACTATTCTGCATCTCTCTCTCTCTCTCTCCCTCTGACTTATTTCACTCAGCATGGTAGATTCCATGTACATCCATGTATAGGAAAATTTCATGACTTCATCTCTCCTGATGGCTACATAATATTCCATTGTGTATATGTACCACAGTTTATTTAGCCATTAGTCTGTTGAAGGGCATCTTGGTTGTTTCCAGAGCCTGGCTATTGTGCCCAACTAATTCTTTTATATGAGAACAAGTCAAGAAAATACCCACTGTGTCTTCTGATCCACAAAATGGATTTTCCCTTGAGAACTTCTTAAATAATACTTAGGAAAATATGCACCAGAAAATTTGGTTGGGAAATAAAAGTTAGACTCAAAAATTCACAAACAAACTTTTTTTTAAATTTGCCAAATAAGACTTACTCTCCTACACACATTTTAGAACTACTAAGCTATTTATGTGGGAGGAAATAAAGCTTGTGATATAAAGGACTTAAAAATAATGAAAAGAAAATGCATTTTATTTGCAATTTATTATTATATCATATTTTACACTAACTTACAAGCACAACTATTAACCATAAACCTACTTATTGGATTAACCCTTTAGTACAATAATTTAGTCATAATACAAATGATGAAGTCAACATTTGGTGCAAATAGAAGGGACAATTTTTTTTCCAAAGGTAAAGATATTGACTCACTCACATCTACTCTCTGAGAACTTTCATGCATCATGAAAATGATTCTCAACAGGATATTCTCAGAATTGCCTGTATCCGACTGACCTTACACAGAGAAAATGGACAGACTGTGTAGAGGACTTTCTGGGGAGAACTAGAGAACCATTCTGAACTTGGCACAGGTGGGGTGGGAGGAGAGTAGGTGCTTTTCTTTGCTGAGGTTAGGACAGGAACAGAAAGATTTATTGGCACCTTTGAACAGTGATTTCAAGGGAAGTCATTTTCAGCGCAGTGACCACCAATGGAATTGGATAAAGGGCTTGCTGCCTTTGTCCAAGGGAAAAGTTGAGTGTGTGAAGCTTCATGCAAACCCAGGGAGTGGAGAGAAGGATTCTGTTAGTGCAAAGCAAAATATTTCTCAAGTCTTCCTCTAAAATGTTCAGTGATTCTGACAGAGAAAGAGAGTGACAGCCTTGCATTTCCTGACGTCCAAACTTGAGTGTACATCAAATATGTTTTGATGGTTCCCACTGCCTCTCAGCAAACTAGCTGTGTGACTAACCAGAGGTGACTTGGCAGCTCCAGTTTTCCAAGCAGGAAGCCTTCCAAAGGGCCATATGCCACTAGAAATGTACATTACAATTGAACATCTGCCCCACAATGCTTGCCTGATTCCAAGCTTAAAGCAAGGGCACAACATGCTTTGACATGTTGGAATTCTCTGTCTTTCAATTAAATTGCTATGTGATTTAGCAGCCTTCTGGGCATAGTGGCTGTTTATAGGTACGGGGTGGGGGATCACTAGGAAACACAATCCTAAACTTCAGGTGCAAATAACCTTGCTGAAATATAGCAACCCAATATGGTCTTTAACTTTGACCTAAACCTTCCCAGTCTGCTCAAGTTCTTAATTCCTGAATGATAACATTTAGGTAGAATGAAAAGGGTTTAGAATATATTCCATGTACAGGTCTTGCATAAATATGTAAGAGCACTCAGGGTTGTTTGCATAATAATAGTGATCAAGAAACCTTAAGTCAAAATGATAACACTCTGGGGAACTTTTGGCACCAGTGAGCAAAGAGAGGCATATATCAGGGCTTCAGTCCCTGTGCAACGAGCAGCCTGGAAATCAGGGCATGAACAAAAATCTGACTTTTCCTATATGTAAGTTAGATCCCCAATTGAAACTTTATTGATCTGATTGCTACTAAAGCATTTTTTCAAATTACCTATAATTAAAAAAAATACTACCAGCCCTATAAATAATTTGCAAATCATCATACAGTGTTTTCAACAATCTTATACAAGTCACCCATTCTCATTGCAGTTCCCATTTTCATTGTGGAAAAGAAAAAAAAGCATTGAGTCTTTATTACTTTCAGGTACATGACAATTTATGAATTAGAATTGACTTCTTGGCTGACAGACCTGTATACTCATTGGTTCTGGTGGTGTCTTCCAAAGACATGCATGGCTAACACAAAATGAACCTTTTTATTGGGCGAATAAAAGCTACTGGAAATGCAATGAACACAAAAATGGAGGAAAAGACAAATAATAGCAAAAAGAGTAAAAGAATATAATAAAATTAAAGTCTGTGATTAAAGCAATGAAAATCAAAATAAAATAATTTTTTTTAAATCTTCAGCTAAGGGCCGAAGTGGTAGGACAGTTGTAGAGCGTTTGCCTTGCATGCAGCTGATCCAGAACAGACATGGGTTTGATCCCTGGCATTCTATATAGCCCTCTGAGCCAGGACAGATCTGAGCACAGAGCCAGGAGTAACCCCTAAACACTGCCAGATGTGACTCCAAAACCAAAAATAAATTTAAAAAAATCCCCAGCTAATCTAATAGAATGCTTTATTATTATGTCATTTAATTGTTATGAAAGGAAAAGAAAATTATTCTGAACTTCATTGTTGACAGTATTTTTCTGACTAATACAAAAATATTTATGACCCTAATAGTTTCTCAGCAGCCAAATAATGACAGATACACCAGTAAATTCTCTAGACATGTAAAATGTCCGCCTATAAATAAAGGCTATTGATTGGATTGGCAAATCCATTTCATAATGTGCTGTATAACCTCCAAAGAGATGTATGCACATAGGTAAATAGAGGGGAAACAAGAATATTCAGAAAAAAATAGAATATTTAAGTGGGATTAGAAAGAGAATAGTGAACAAGATAGAAAGTTGTAGTACTCAGAGATTTTATTTCTTTGCTAACTCACTTTATAATTATCCACTATCTTCCTAAAATATGTAAATTGCTAAAAAATAAGTTACACAATTAAATCTTGATAATATATCATGGAGGAGAGATTAAAAATATGAGTCTCATGGGGCCTGGGAGATAGCATGGAGGTAAGGTGTTTGCCTTTCATGCAAAAGGTCATCGGTTCGAATCCCAGTGCCCCATATGGTCCCCCGTGCCTGCCAGGAGCAATTTCTGAGCATGGGGCCAGGAGTAACTCCTGAGCACTGCCGGGTGTGACCCAAAAACCAAAAAAAAAAAAAAAAAAAAAAAAAATATGAGTCTCTCACATTTTTTCCTATCCTTCTAGTTAGGCCCAAATATAAAGCATTATCAGGAACCATAGCTTTTACCTTATATAGTGGGATCTAAATTGATCTGAATCCAAGGGAAATAATAGATTAAGAAATTAAACCAAATTAGTTAAGATCAGGTGCTCTAGTTTTACACCCAAGCATTTATGAGATTTTAGGTAAACTTTAGCTTTTATGATAAAATATGTTTTATCATAAATGATAAACTCACTAGTTAACATAGTTGTCAATAGTGTTTATGTTCTGATGTTTATGGCTGACTCTTAAGGGAGAAGTAAGATTAAGATAAGAACAAAAGATCTGAAGGTTAATGAAACAAGGGGTAAAAGAATAAAGATGTTAGCTCACAAGCTGTGAATTTCAATACAGGAGCATCTGTCTCCTGTCTATAGACCTATTACTATTACATTTGTCAAAGCAACAGTGTCTAATACAGTTTTATCTTTTCTCCAGTAGAAAGACATTTATTTGACAGAATTGAAAAAAAACTCTTCACTTTTCATGAGAAATTTATACTTTGAAAAACTAATTTCCTTTATAGAACCTGACCTTAAACCTTTCATTTCTTGTCTATATGAAGTCTGTTGACAAAATTTTGAATAAATCTTACACTAGACCTTTTGTACACTTATTGAGAATATTATCTATCAGGAATAGCTTAGAGGACTGGACCAGGATGAACAAGATAAAATATTACAGAGAATTGATGAAGACAAATAACCAGAAAGGAAATTTTAGTCAGAGGCAATGAAGTAGCTAAGGTCACGAACATCTAAGTAGCATGACCTAAGAAGGAATTGGTGGTGGGTGGGGGGTTGCATCTGAGAATGCTAAAATATAATCCATATTTGTAAAATAGATCTCCAAATGTTGTGAGATCACTTTTATATATCAAAGGGCTAGGTTTAAAGAAAAGAGTATGATGGGAGAATGCCTTTGTTTTGAGTTAATTCCATCCTTTCTGTTCAAAAGAAAATAAAAATAACTGAGAAATGCTACAAAAGTTTTGTTCTACTTTTCTCCACCAGAGTCAGGAAACCCAGATCAGAACTAAAAGAAGTAATTGTTTTTGCACAATAAAAGTTGGCTGTAAAAGTGGCAAAGGTCAAATTGTGCATACATATTCTCAAAACAAACAGGCTTTTCAATCCTCACCTTATACACATAACAATATATTTTATAGACTTCTCTGATCATAAGCATTAACACCTTTCTGCAAATATACTTAATGTGAAATTTTTTCAACTTTCTTACACTGAGCACTGTAATACAAGTCTAGAACATTTGAGTTCCTGTTTCATAAACTTTTCTAAACAAAATCATAAGAACATTTCTGCAGATAAATAAGTATGCTAAATATTAAAATGAGCACTATAATAAGGGTCTATAGCATCAAGGTTCCTGCTTCAGGGACTTCTGTGAACAAAGACATTAGAACATTTTTACAGACATTAAGAATAAGTTGCTACATAATATACACAATTCAATATAGCAGCAATTGGCAGATATTCCCAATTGGATAGCTGAGAACCATTAATATTCTAACAACATTATGTATTTCCATTTCCCCCGAACTGTGCACACTAATATTAAGCCACTAAAGTTTGAACAAATAAAGTCTATTTGGGATATTTTTCATTAGGCATTTTTGGGAATATTTAATTGTGATTCTTTTGTGTTTTCCAGGTTAGCCTAGAGGCCAATAATCACACCCATATCTCAAAAGTGGAAAGAGACTGAATGTAAAGTGGGTAAAAATGTACCAATTGGTCTGACCTGAGACATGAACAGCCACACATATGTGCATGTGACTGTGTGGAAGGAAGAGCCAAAATGTGGTTTCAATACTATATGTTTCCTAGGCTGTAGCCTGTCCGCAACACTCTGCATGATCCTTTCAAGTTTGAATGATAATCTAGCTGAATAAAATCTTCTTGGTGAGGTGTCCCTTTCATTGAATTTTTGTATCCCTCCTGACTCATAAACTCTTGGTTGATGATCTGCTGTGCATTTTATGATTTCTCTTTTGTATGAAAATTCCATTTTTATCTTACCATTTTCAATATTCTGTATCCATTTTTGTTTTTGTAATTTGAATGTACAACAGTATTGAGTTGTCCTATATATCATAATAGAATACTATTTAGCTCTTAAAATAGATTTAAAAAATCGAGCCTTTTTTTTACAATGTAGTCAGATCTACATTGACTATAGTAAATAAAGTAAGTCAGAAGGAGGACAAATACTAAATTATCTCAGTCATATGTTCTATATAAAATAATAAAGCAAGGAAATTAATAATACTCAATGAAGCTTGTACATTGGAATTAGAACATAGCTTACCAAGAGGGGTAGAGAGGGGAAGAAGAGGTTGACTAAAAATGATATTTGAACAGCACTGGAGGCTTGAGTATTTGGTAGAGCACCAATAACTATGCTATTAATAACATAAGAATAAATATAAACAATATTGTAGCAATGTTACTGCAATAATCATGAAACATTTAATTAAAAAGTAAAAAGAAAATTAGATGTTCTTAAATCAAAATTTTTCCAATAATTCCCATCTATAAGTAAAAATAAAGTATAATTTAAATACAATGGTATTTTATTATTATGTAGTGTTTATATATCTAAATTATACCACAGACCAAAATAACATGAGCAAAATTTAATAGCTTTTATATATGTAAGAAAAATGTATTTAACTGGTTTGAATTTAATGGAAAATATTTTGAAAAGTAAATCTTTGAATAGATACAATTAAAGTTTTCTAAGTCAAAATATTAAGTAAAATATTATTTATGTCTAGTTTTTCCAGATTTATTGACACATGAAAAAGAAAGTAGCATATTTAGTATCAAGTGGATAAATGTCTCTTGATGTAATCCAAAAAACATAAAAATAAGCATTTGCATTTATTCAAAATTGTGACAAATTTAAGAAAAAGCTATATGAAGTTTTATTTAATATTAATCAAAAATTTATGTAGCATACATAAAAACAGTGTATGCACTGTATGCACACCACAACTTTAGATTGAACTATTTTTATATGATGGGTAAATTGCAGCTTTCAAGTTATTTTTCTAATTTTCTCAACATCTCCTGCATGGATAAATTTTATCATATAAAATGACCTTTATTTTAATGAGTAGCACAGAGTTACAATTTTAAGAGTGATTAATGCAATTATTATGTGCAATCAGCATTTGGAGCAGAACACCTCCCTGACCTACTCAATAAATGCACAATCATAAATGCCTGTGATATTCTAAGTAACTCCTTGAACCACATCAAAGAACACATCCCTGTGTGTTTCATTATGAACATACTTTCTTGTGTAGAAAAGTTAAGTTTTTCTACATAGAAAATTAAAGCACTGTATCTTAAAATTATTTTAGTACATTATCACTCTAATCAAATTATAACTTTAGCTCTGCATTGGCGGTTTCATAAGTTCCCATACAAATCTAAATGTTTCAGATCTTTGATATTTCATTAAAAACTATCAATAGTTTTAGATTAACAGTCTAATCAAAATCTTTAGCTAATTTATTCTGAAGTAAGGCACAAGTTCATGTTCTAAATATAGTAGTATGTCATCGGCAAACAATGAGAGCTTGACATCCATCTTCCTTTCCTATTTTTTTTTTTTTTTTTTGGTTTTTGGATCACACCCAATGACGCTCAGACATTACTCCTGGCTCTGCATTCAGAAATCGCCCCTGGCAGGCTGGGAGGACCATACAGGATGCCGGTATTAGAACCATTGTCCATCCTGTGTTAGCTGCACGCAAGGAAAATGCCCAGCCACTGTGCTATCACTCCAGCCCCAACATCTTCCTTTCTTATCTGGATGCCCTTGATAACTTTTTCTTGCCTAATTGCTATGGCAAGTACTACTAGCGCCATGTAGTGCTAGTAGTGCTAGTAAGAGTGCTAGAAGTGTTGAGAGGGAGGCAGTCTTGTCTGATACCATATATGAGAGGAAAGGCTTTTAGTTTATATCCATTAAATATGATATTTGCCATTACTTGTGGTAAATGGCCTTGACTATATTGAAAAACTTCTTTCCATTTTCATCTTGTTGAAAGTTTTCATCATAAACAGGTGTTGGACCTTATCAAATGCTCTCTCTGCATCTATTGATATGATCATTTGGGGTTTTTGTTGTTGTTAGTATGGTATATCATGTTGTTTAATTTGTTATGTTAAATCATCCTTGTATCTCTGGAATGAAGCCTACTTGGTCATTGTGTATGAACTTCTTGTTGAGACATTGAATCCTATTTGCTAGGATTTTTTGGAGAACCTTTGCATCTGTGTTCATCAGGAATATTGGTCTGTACTCTTTTTTGCAGCATTTCTGCCTGCTTTTGGTATCAGGGTGATGTTAACAGCATAAAAATTATTTGGGAATGTTTTTCTTTCTTCAATTTTCTGAAAAAAGGCTGAAGAGTATTAGTAGTTGGTCCTCTTAAAAGGATTCAAATAATTCATTAGTGAATCTATCTGAGCTGGACTTTTATTTTTAGGAGGCATTTGATTACCATTTTAATTTAATTTAATTACCATTTTAATTTCCTCAATAGCTGTGGCAGTTTTGAGATATGCTAAATAATCTTGGTTATATCATCGAAGATTACGAGTCCAAGAATTTATTTATTTATTCCAGGTTTTCTTGTTTTGTAGCATAGTTTCTCAAAGAAGTCTCTGATTACCAATTAAACTCTTTAGTGTCTGTAGTATCTCTTTAGTAAAATTTGTAATTCAATTTATTAAGTCTATCCTCTTTTCTTTGTAAGTTTTGCTAGTGGTTTATTGAGCTTATTGATTTTTTCAAAGAACTAGCTTTTTAAAATATCTTTATTTAAACATCTTGATTACAAATATGATTGTACTTGGGTTTCAGTCATGTAAAGAATATACCCCCTACTTCACCAGTGCAACATTCCGATCACCAATGTCCTTAGTCTCCTTCCTCCCCACCCTGCCCCTGCCTGTACTCTAGACAGGCTTTCTACTTCCGTCATTCATTCACTTTGTTATGGTAGTTCTCAATGTAATTATTTTTCTAATTGCACTCATCACTCTGTGGTGAACTTCATTTCATGAGCTGAACCTTCCAGCCCTACTCTCTTTTGTCTCTGAGAATTATTGCAAAAATATCTTTTATTTTTCTTAAAACCCATATATGAGTGAGACTATTCTGTGTCTATCTCTCTCCCTCTGACTTATTTCATTCACATAATAGATTCCATGTACATCTATGTATAGGAAAATTTCAAGAATTCATCTCTCCTGACGGCTGCATAATATTTCAATTTGTATATGTTTCACTGCAATGAATATGAGTGTGAGAAAGGAATTTTTGTATTGTATTTTTGTGTTCCTAGGGTATATTCCTAGGAGTGGTATAGCTGGATCATATAGGAGCTCAATTTCCAGATTTTGGAGGAATCTCCTATAGCTTTCCATAATGGTTGAACTAGGTGGCATTTCCACCAGCAGTGAATAAGAGTTCCTTTCTAGCCACATCCCTTCCAGCACTGCTTGTTCTCATCTTTGGGATGTGCACCAATCTCTGGGGTGTAAGATGGTACCTCATAGTTATTTTGATTTGCATCTCCCTGATGATTAGTGATGTGGAACATTTTTCATGTGTCTTTTGGCCATTTATATTTCTTCTTTGTCAAAGTGTCTGTTCATTTCTTCCTCCCATTTTTTTAAGGATTAGATGTTTTTTGCTTGTAAAGTTCTGTCAGTGCCTTGTATATTTTGGATATTAGCCCCTTATCTGATGGGTATTGGGTGAATAGTTCTCCCATTCAGTGGGTGGTTCTTGTATCCTGAGCACTATTTCCAACTTTTGCTTTCATAAGTCGTTCAGATTGTTTTTATGGATGTCTCCTTCATTAATTTCTACACTAAGTTTTGTTACTTCCTTTTGTCTACCTATTTTTGGTTCAATTTGTTGATCACTTTCTAATATTATAAGTTGGTCATTAAGTTATTTGTGTATGCTCCTTCTTCCTTCCCTATGTATACTTGAAAAACTAAACATTTTCCTCCAAGTACTGCTAGCACTGCTGTGTTCTACAAATTCTGCTAATTCTCAGTTGTTTCCAGGAATCTTTGATTTTCTCTGATTTCATCTCTGACCCACTAGTTTTTCAGTAGTGACCTATTCAATTTCCAGGTGTTAAAGTTTTTCTTCTGGTCCTTTTGTAGTTCACTTCTAATTTCAGTGCATTATATACAGGCTAGGGTAGGGTGGGGAGGAGGGTGATTTGGGACATTAGTAATGGGAATGTTGCACTGTTGATGGGAGATGTTCTTTCATGACTGAAACCCAACCACAATCATGTTTGTAATCAAGGTGTTCAAATAAAATATTATTAAAAAAGAGAAAGTAATTTGTACAATTTGTACAATTCTTTTGATTTTATGGAGGTATGTTTTATGGGCCAGGAGGTGGTCTATCCTGGAGAATGACCCATGTGCACTTCAGAATAATGCATATCCAGTTTTCTGGGGTGAATAGCTCTCTCTCTCAATATATATATTCACTTTCTTCCATTTCTCCTCTTAGAGCTGGTATATTCTTGTTAGATTTCATGCTGATTTACCTATAAAGAGGTGACATGACAGTATTGAGGTCTCCCACTATTATTGTATTGCCACTGATGTTATCTTTCAGATTTGTGAACAATTGTCTTATATATTTTACTGGTCCCTCATTGGGAGCATATATGTTTAAGACGTGATTTTTTTCTATTGTACATATCCTTGAATATTACAAAACGTTATTATTTGTCCCTTGTACCTTTTATTGTTTTTTTTTTTTTTTTTTTGGAGGGGAGCAACACCTGGTAACACTTAGGGGTTACTCCTGGCTATGCACTCTGACATCGCTCCTGAGGATCGAACCACGATCCGTCCTAGGCTAGCACAAGCAAGGCAGATGCCTTACCACTTGTGTCCATTTCGACCCCTTATATTTTTTTTAAATCTAAAGTTTGTATTATCTGATATTATTATGGACACTCCAACTTTTTTTAAAGCAAGTTTATTACTTGAATGATTTTCTTCTGATTTTTGATTTTGAGTTTATATTTATTCTCACTATTCATATGAGTAGGAAGCATAATGTTTGATTCAGCTCTTTGTCCATTTTTTCCCTCTATGTCTCTTAAATGGTGCATTTAGTCCATTAACATTGAGGTATAATTGTCATGGTATTTAGTGTTATCTTTTGTAGGAGTTTGGTGTGCCTGTTGGTATGTTGCGGCGTGACAGCGGGTTGCCTGAATTGGGAAAAGGGATATCTTTGTTGGGAGGCAACAACGTATCTGTAGCCGCGTTGGGAAACAAAGTTTCTAAACCCTCGACGGGGTATTTAGCCATGAACCGTGGGGAAACCCTAGCAAAAACCTTCCGCCAGAAAGGACTCACACACAGAGGTTTGGGGGGACAAAGGTTTGGCCAAAAGAGCCTAATTCTCCCTGGTTTGATCTATCTCTTAATCTTCTGACTTCTGTCCCTGTCTCTGCACACTCTCTCTTCTTCTCCCTTAATTTCTCTCTCTGCC
>PVKC010041602.1:0-12135 GCA_004027635.1 Crocidura indochinensis
GTAGATAGATAAGTACAGAAAAAATTGTTTTGTGCTTTTTGCCGTTTTTTCCCCTCCTGCAAAGGCACAGTAAACATTGGGGTCATTCGAAAAGGAATTTCCTTGGCCTACAAGATATAGGGTTTCTCCACCCTTGGAGTATGTTGTCATGGGATCAACTATAGACTCCTTATAAGTTCATTTACTCTCCTCTTGGTGCAGAAAGCTATATTTTTAAATGACAATATATCCTCCATAAATATAGTTATATATACCATATATACCAGATTACATGTTTGTTTGATTTATTGAAAAATATTCACATATTTAAAAACTTGAAAATGTAATAGGATTAAATAAAAATCTAGCCTAAAATAAATGCAATGCTTCCTTGTAGATATACTTGTGACTCAAGATAGAATTTATAATGATTACTTCACACTATATTTCATTAATTCATTCAGCATTTCAATAAATTTCCAAGAATCTTATGAGGTGCTTTATGAATTTATGTTAAAATTACATAATTTCCATTATGTTAAAGTCAGTTTGGTGCAGAAAGAGATTATTAAGTGAATGAGATAGCATGAGTAACATGAATGTTACTCTTCAAATATCTACTGAATAGTTTAAAATCATTTGAAAAGAGAATTTAAATATGAATAATTAGAGTACAGGATAGTAAAAAAAAAATCCAAAGGGGGAAATTGTATAGCTGGAGTAAATAAATTTGAGTGAGTAGGGGCCCGGAGAGATAGCATAGCGGTATTTGCCTTGCAAGCAGTCAATCCAGGATCAAAGGTGGTTGGTTCGAATCTCAGCATCCCATATGGTCCCCAGTGCCTGCCACAAGCTATTTCTGAGTAGACAAGCCAGGAGTAACCCCTGACCACCACTGGGTGTGGCCCAAAAACAAACAAAAAAAATTGAGTGAGGAAAACTTCTGTTTGTAATAAAGTTTATTTCTTGTTTCTGTAATCGTCTAAAAACATATTTACTTTTGAGAATTGATGCTAGTAAATTTGAGAGAAAATTACTTTTCCATATTAGTTTAGGTAGCTAAATTTTATTTAAGATATTACTAATGACCTTCATTTATAATTTATTTAAAATATTTTAATAGAGAACATGCTATTGTCTCTATTGTGTGCAGCATCTTCTATTAGACAAAAAGAAAATAGTCATAAGTAATAAACATTTGTAGCCAGGCTCAGAGGATAATTTCTCTAGCAAAGTCAATATTAAAATTAGGAACATAACTTAAATATCCTCCCTCTCCAGTGAGTAGCTTACAAAATAATGCTTTTTTCTCCTGAACAAAAGTACAGCAATTATGTGCAAAGATATAATATGTAGCTAATGTTTATGATTAACTTGTTTTTGCCTGGTTCATTGTAAGACACAAAGACTCACTAATGCTCACAAGATTCATATCTCGCAAATATTATTATTCTTTCACCACAGAACAGAAATGTGTTTTACAGCTGTTTAAGCATCACTCTAAATCCATACAGTTACAGATCAGCTCCTTTATCATGTTAGGTTTAACCCGCGACTTCCCTCATACGGCTGTATGCCTGATTCTTAAAGATGGTGTCTAATGATATAAGTAAAAGAAAATATTGAATGATGATTCAGGGACATTGCAACTAAGTAATTTATAGAGAACAATCCTACCTCCATTTAAGCTGCACATTATTTTCTCCAGTATTCTTCCAACTGCTCCAAAGCAGTAAAGTGGGATTCTATTTTTTTTCCGTTGCCATCCTTTTCCTAAATAATCAATATCGGTCCAATCAATTGGATTACATTAGATTTTAATTAGTTTAGTCTTCATCATTCTTTTTATGTTTACTGCCACCTTTAATCTGACCATTCATTCCTCTTACTTATGGAAAATGACTCCTACTTTATAAAAAATAAAATAAAAGTTTTCTTATATTTCATTTTATCTTTTTTAACCATTCTCCACAGTGGTCAGAATTTGTTTTTTTCATGTTGGTACATATTAGCACAGGGCACACATTTCCAAACGGTGAAGCATTTGCTTCAGGTATAAGATCTGCACAGAGCTCTCATGTCTGATTCTCTGTGCTGAAAATACTTCTCTCTTGCTCTACCTGCCTAATATCTTCAAGATCATGTTTAAATATTGTATATTTAGGGTAATATTCACTAATTATTGAATATGTGGTGAACAGGCCACTTGGAATTATTTTTTATTATAGAAAAATAAAATTATATGATAATTTCATCTGCTTTTCTGGTACAAAACACTAGGAGAAATTTAAGAAAACTTTCATAACATTTTGTACAACATAGTATGGGTGACAAAATATAAAGCCTTTTTATGGAAACAAGGAAGGTAGACAAAAATAGCAGAGGAATAAAGATAAAATAGAAAAAAGGAAGAAGAATAACATAAGATGGAGATACTGAGGGGACCTGTTGGCTTTGCATGTTTCTCTTCTCTCATCTTCTGTCTCTTGAAGCTCTCCTGGCCAGCAAGGGACCAGTAAAAACTCTCTCCTGGAAGTTCCCAGGCCAAAAGGCTAAGAAAGTCTTAGGGGGTGAGGGAAAGCCGGCTACCAGAGCGCCTGGCAGAGCAGTGGCTCCTTTGTCTGTGAAATGGCAAGATTCTATGAGATTGGTGTGAGATCGGTGATTGGGAGAGACTAAGAGAACCTGTTGACTTTGTGTGTTTCTCTTCTCTCCCCTTTGCTCCACAGCTGCACACATTTTCTAACTAATGAACCTCATCATAACACGCAGAAAATATCACACTACAAGTGTGATGATGGGGAAACCTCATAGACAAACACCATGCACAGAGAATGAAGATGATAGCTCTGATGACCCAAAAAATGCCAACCATATGATTAATTTCTCTGAGATGGAGTTTAGAATAGAAATATGGAGAATTCTCATGTAAATCAAAGAAAACAGCTCTAGCTGAACAGAACACAAAGATAGAAATCAGAAAACTCCATACTGAAATAACAGATCTGAAAAGCACAGTAGTTGAATTGAAACCCTCAATGGGAAACATCTCCAACAGGGTAACAGCAGCCGAGGTTAGAATCAGTGAACTGGAAGATAAAATACAGAACAACTCCATACAGCAGAAGAGATTGGAAAAGAACCTTAAGGCAAATGATCATACAATGGAAAAAATACTCAAGGAATGTGAACAGATAAAGATAGAAATTTTTGATAAACTTAACAGAAACGACATAAGAATCATTATAGTCCCAGAAGCCCAGGAAGGAGGCCCCCCAAAAAAATCAACAGTCAAAGACATCATCACAGAGAAACTCCCAGAGGTAAAGATTACACGCTATCCTGTATGCCTGGAGTACCAGCTAAAAGAGACCCAAAGAAAAATACCCCAAGACACATCCTAGTCACAATGATGAATCTCACAGATAGAGATAGAATACTGAAAGCAGCAAGATCAAAAAGGGAAATTACAAAGGAGCAACCTTGTGATTTACAGCAGACATGTCACAAGAAACTTTCAAGGCCAGAAGACAGTGGTGGGATATTATGACAAGACTGAATGAAATGGAGGCTTCACTTAAAATACTGCACCCAGCCTGACACACGTTTAGGTCTGAAGGAAGGATACATAGATCCATTCATTGATAAGCAACAGCTCAGAAACGTCACAGATTCAAAACCAGCCTTAAAGAAAAAACTGAAAGGTCTACTTTAAGGCAAGACAGATAAAGAGACACACCAAACTTATATCAGAGATGACATTAAATACCACGACAATCATCTCCCTTGATGTCAATGGACTCAATGCACCAATTAAGAGACAAAGAGTGGCTAAATAGATCAAAAAGATGAATTCAACCTTCTGATGCCTACAAGAAACACACCTGAATAGTCAGAACAAACATAGACTCAAAATCAAAGACCGGAAGAAAATAAACCAAGCAAACTCACTCTTAAAATTGCTGGGGTGGCCATATTAATATCAGACAACACAAGCTTTAGAGTCAGAAAAGTTGTAAGGGACAAAGATGAACATTTTGTACTAATCAAGGGATATGTGCAACAGGAAGAAATCGTACTACTAAATATATATGCACCTAATGGGAGACCAGCAAAAAATCTAAATGAATTATTGACAAATTTGAAAGAGGACATCATTTATAACACAATAATTGTGGGAGACCTCAACACGGCCCTGTCAACACTTAATAGGTCAACCAGATTGAAACCCAACAAAAATATGCTAGTCCTGAAATGAGAAATGGAAGAAAAAGGACTAATAGATAGTCCTATTAGATAGGTGTTTAAATAAAGATATTAATATAAAAAAGAAAAGAAAAGGATAAAGGGAAAGAACAAAGATCACATAGAAGGGGACAATTGTGAAAGAAATGAAGAAACTATTTGAAATTACAGAAAAATGGGCATATTCAATATTCATCTTAGTTTTTTGGTTTGAATTCCTTGAGAAACTTTAGACACCATTTTCTGTATCTAGTGTCCATCTCTATCTCTGGGATTGCAGTCTGCTTTAGGCAAAGTCTGCACATAGTGACAGTGTGGAATGATGGGTAAAAATTGCAAGATGTTAAAATAACTGAACTCAACTTCACTTTATAGTGAGGAAACGGAGCTAAATATATGGGTATGACTTGCTAAAAATAAGTTGAGACATGCACATTTTCTGGAATAATCTTTAAGCCAGTATCACTTCATCACATCAGACTTCATAAAGATACAAGAGAAGACTTAGTGATTCGAGCAGGATGCAGATGGAAACTTAGGGCCCAAGGTTTCTGATTCTGGACTGTCAGGAACACAATGCACTAAAATTCTGCTTGATTTTTTGATTTTCATCAACAGTTTTGCTTAATTCAACAAACATTGCTCTTAAAGGCAGATGTAACTATGTTAACATAGAATTCTGTAATATTTTCAATTATTTTTGGTAACATAAAAGAATAATTGAACTCCTTGTTTTCTGTGTTTCCTGTTACTCAACTGAATCTTCAAACAAACCCTCAGTCCTTCCTTTCCCATTCCACATATGTACTTTTGCTAAAAGTTCTCTTTATTGGAAGGCTAGAGAAGAGATACTTTCTTCCTGCAATATACATATATAAATATTAAATGTAAATATATATTTTTATTTCTTTTTTTTTTGGTTTTTGGGTCACACCTGGCAGTGCTCAGGGGTTACTCCTGGCTCCATGCTCAGAAATTGCTCCTGGCAGGCACGGGGGACCATATGGGGCACTGGGATTTGAATCGATGACCTTTTGCATGAAAGGCAAACGCCTTACCTCCATGCTATCTCCCGGGCCCCATATTTTTTATTTCAATGCTACTTACAGGAATAACTTTCTAGTGTCTCTGTCCTGAATATGCTTTATTTAGTTCACTCAAATATAAAATGATCCATGATCTTTTTAAGAATTTCATATTTTTTCTTCACTCTCTTAGAAGACAAGATTTATTCTTGCCTTCTTTGTTTTACTTAGCAGAATTAATACAAAAACCTTTATATGCCATATAATTATTTTTATGTAGATTTGAATAAAATTTCCTCCCATATCTTATGCATATATATTTTGTTTGTTTGCTTTTTGCTTTGTTTTTTGGGTCACACCCAATTACACTCAGAGTTTCTTCTGGCTATGTGCTCAGAAATTGCTCCTGGTGTAGGGAACCATATGGGAGGCTGGGAATTGAACCAAGGCCCATACTGGCTTAGCCATGTGCAAGGCAAATGCCCTACCACTGTGCTCTTGCTAAGGCTCCATTTTTTTTTCTAAAAGAATAACAATAGAATCTGAGTTAAGGTGCTTTCTGTGTATATCACTGACCCTAGTTCAATCTCTGATAGCATATGGTTACTCGAGTATTTCAGGAGTGACCCCTGAACACAAAACCAGTAAGATCTGATTACCTCCAAGTGTGGGCCAAAAAATGTCCTCCAAAACTTTAGAATAATTATAAGACTATCAAAGCAGTATTGGTATAATACTAGTTTTTGTTTATATTTTTCATGACAATGCTAAAACTATTTTACTTGTGGCCTTCCCCATCCTAGCATTTGTCTAATGTGATCTTTGAATATAGAGCAAAGGTCAGATCTGAGGAAGAATAAAAGGGTGTGCAAACTATAAGTCACTGTTTCTGACTTCATATTTGTGACTTTATTTTTTGATCAGTTAAAGAGACAATTATTTTTATTATTTTTTGTGTGTGGTTTTTGGGTCACACCCGGCAGCGCTCAGGGGCTACTCATGACTCTATGCTCCTAAGTCTCCCCTGGCAGGCTCGGGGACCATATAGAATGCCGGGATTCAAACCACCGACCTTCTGCATGCAAGGTAAACGTCTTACCACCATGCTATCTCTCCGGCCCCTGAAGAGGCGATTATTACAAAAGATTTCTGTCTCCTAAAATTGACAGATTATTAGATTGCTGAAAGAGAAGGAAGACTTCTTTTTACAGAATTGTTTTAAATAATATAGGTACTTCTTGGTAAAATAATAGCAATATATGACAAGTATGGAATTAAGAAAGCTCTTTCTATACACTAATTTTTTTCCTAGGTTAAAAAGACCTTCTTCAAGGTGAATGACCTGAACTTCTTATTTTATTTATTTTAACTAGAAGCATTCCTGTACATAGCAGATGGTAAATTAGATGAATGTACTGAAATGAAAGCAAGAACACTCTTAAATGTCAGGACACACAACCTCTCTTAGCAACATTTTTACCTTTTGTAAACTTCCGTTACTTATCAAATACAGCTAGCAATTCCATTAGTTTATTAGGAGGCTTTCTAAATTGCTTTAGAAAATATCTCCACAATGTATATTGATGATATTTTGCACATTTTAAAAGATATTTTTAAGCGTAATCAAGTTTAATATATTTTGACATCAATCACTAACTTGTGACAACCATGATTCTGTTAAACTAATGGGTGCAGAATAATCATATCAGTACATTTCCCTGAACACTATACAAGGACTTTAAAAAACTCATCACTTATATACAGGGTCAAATAAAATGCACCGCTGGACTCATTAACTGCTGATAGTTTTTTTATGACAGTTCAAGTATAATAATTTTAAGAAATATACTTTTCTTGCATTAAAGAAATATTTATAACTATTTATTTTGAGTCCATGTAGAATTCAGAGGAAAAGTAAAAGCAAAAAAAATGCACAGCAAAAAATAATACACAGAAATAAATATTATTATCTTTCATGTCAAACTCCAATTTGAGATTATAAAATCAAACAAGGAGAAAAATGATATAAAACCATTCTGGAGTATCTTGCCTAAGCCCCACAGAGAATGTTTTATAAGGTAAATTGACTCTTTAGAATACATGCAAAGTGTATGTTGGGAAGTTATGTAGTCTTTATTTGAGTTTCTGATATATTGTTTATTTTTATCTCTACTTTATGATACCTTATTAATGAAAAGTAAGGAGTCAAGTTCAAAGATTTGGTCTCTATTTTCTAATTATCTTAGGTGAATATCTTAAAAAATGCTTTAAATTTCAAAATTGGTTCTCAGTTTCTTCATTGAGAAAAGAATCTCAACTGCAAGCATTTTACACACCTTTTGCTAATAATTTTTAGGAGCAACCTATTTCTACAAAACTATGATTAATATGATGGGGAGTCCAAAGAGCAGAGGAGGGTGTGTGAGTGGGTGATCTTGAAATACTGGTACAAGTGATCAGTGAAAAATGTTCAAAGGGTGGGCTTGGAACATTGTGTTATTGTAATCCTATCATTAATATTATTGTAGATCAAACACACATACACACACTTTGCAACACAGAGCAATACTTTATTTTTTCTTTGGAATGTCTTTTGCTTGGAAATGCCTTTAAATAGCATTTTTATTTCATGCTAACTAGATATGCTTAATACTATGCATATTTCACAAACATAGATTATTATTTATGTTATCAATTACTAACATAAATTACAGTCACTTATTAAGAAAATCTAGCAAATTATACTTGAAAGAAAGATGTTACTAAAACATTATTTAATCTTATATATTCAAAAATGAATAAAGTGAATTAATGAAGGATTCAGTAGTAGAAATTACATCATTTCTCTTGTGTGTATGTATATGTGTGTGTATTTGTGTGTGTGTATCCTTAGAAGAAAACTTATTCAGTTACCTCATCTGTAAAATGGGCTATTAGTATCTCTTCAGACATTTCTGTGAGTTTTAAATGAACAAATAATATAAGAACTTTCTGTTTTAAGTAAAAATAAACCTTTCTATGCTGGGTACTATTACTCATATCAGTCCTAATCAACACAGTAGACTGCAGGGCTTAGTAACTTTGCACTGACAGTAAATTTGGTGACTCCTTACCTCCAGAGAATCATCAGCATTCTCCATCCAACAGTCTGTCCAAGTGGCTACAACCAAGAATCCAGTAGAAAAAAGAGCAATGATGCAGGCAACATACTGGAGTAGATCCTTCATCTCAGAGAGCAGGCTGTTGTGGGCAGCTGCCGGTGTGGGTCCACTCAGGTAGCTGGATTGTCGTCAGCCTTCTTGCTTCTGGTACTGGGAATGTGAAAACATTGCACTTTTACTTTCCCATCCCACAGCTGATGTCTTAACTGGTAATAAGAATAATACAAACAGGTAACAGGTTATTACACACAGAGGTCCTAGAGGTCATTATCCAAAGCCACCAACATCCAATCAGAAACAAAGGCACTGAAAGAATTGAACATGTTTGGGATGGGGTGGTAACTTTATTTATTTGCCCAGACTAAAGGTTAATGAAAAAATGATGGTCTCTGAGACATATACCAAACCAAGATGGCGAGAAGGAAGAAGGGTCACACCCCATGCTGACGTCTGTAAACTGATCTTTCTCAGGCCCTCCAGGGAAAGTGAGCCATTTGCCCCCACCTCTTTCTGCAAGG
This sequence comes from Crocidura indochinensis, assembly GCA_004027635.1. Classification (NCBI taxonomy): domain Eukaryota; kingdom Metazoa; phylum Chordata; class Mammalia; order Eulipotyphla; family Soricidae; genus Crocidura; species Crocidura indochinensis. The sequence goes on from PVKC010041602.1 coordinate 8,929, forward strand.
AGGCTTCACGGTTGGTTGAGTTCTACTTTATGATTAGGACTATTTTAATATTCGTTGACTACTTTAGACAGACAGGCCACTTGTGCAACTATGCTTGCTTAAGGGAGTTTGCATTCCAAAGAGTTGGACTGAACACTTCCATGTAGGGTTTCCAGCACCTGAGCCCCAGCTAGAACTATGTCCTGATCTTTTAGCCTCACAGTTTAGGGAAGGAGAATGCTATAATTCACACAGCTCTGGTTTTGATCTTTGTTTAATAATGCATTTGAGCTCAAGACTTTATAAAATATATGTAGCGATACATATGCTTGTGAGAATTAAATCATTTCATTGCTATGTCATTAAGAATGACCAAATTTTTAAATATTGACATGACAAAATTTTTTTCTTTTTTTTAATAATACATTTCTCTTCAAAATTACAAACATGTTTGCAATTGGGTCTCAGTCATAAAAAATAAAAGTCCTTTCACCTGTGCAACATTCCCACTACCAATGGTTCCTATTTCACTCCTCTCCCACCCCCTACCTGTATTTTCCATATGCTTTTCTCTATTTGCTTTTTCCCCTTCATTGTCCAATGTATTAAAATATGACTAAACTATATATAGAAGGGACAGCTGAGATGTGCCTGTATGTATAACTATAACTATGTTGTGATTGATATTCCATAAATTAGTCATTTAATATTTAAAAGACTATAAGACACAATTATCATCATTGGGTAGATGTCTATATACTAATACATAAATTTTAAGGGATAATAATATTCTCATAGTTCTAATAATAAAATATTTTATAGTTTTAATGCAAATGAAAATTAAAATAAAAGGATGTGAAGATAAGACTAATAGGTAGAGAAAATGGCTACAAATATCTTTTCCTGAAAGAAATCTGTTATAAGAAGACATTATTTATTCATTGACTGACAATGTACTTATTATTATAAAACTCTAAATAAATATTGTTAATTTTTAGAAGACATCAATATATTATCCTGTGACTAAAGTTTGTTTATATTTGTGACTATTTTTTCAAACAAAATACAAATATAAAATATAAGGTGGATATACAACCATACATTGAATGAATATATGCCAAATTATGACCGTCAATGAAGTTTATTTTAACATCAATTCTTTTGTGAGGTGTCTTACAGATGTTTTTAATTCTCATTATTTATTGAATTTATGTTAGATAACCTTGTAAGAATTTCATAGATTTTAAAGTGTTCATGCAAGTTTTAAAGCTGCAACAATGCACAAGACTGCTTTGGTGATTCAGAACTGAATCTTTCCTTAAGCCCTAAAATGTACATACTCTGTTGACCTAGGACAGGAAACCAATTCTAAAAGCAAAGACCCATTAAAGGAAATGCCCTGGGCTTGGCTTCCTGCCTTCCATGCAGAGATATTTCACTGTGTACTTTTGGTGCTCGCAGAGTACCCTCTGTCACAAGCAGTGATTCTTAAAAGTGATCATGCTCCAAAAGCTCCAAAGCTACAAATGCAAACACTACTATCTTCCTTCAGTGATTTAAATTCAGAAATCTGAGAATGGAGGCCAAGACTTCACATTTTAAAAGTTGTCTAAAAATCTAATTCTGACAAACCTTGCTTTGAGAGATTATCAGAGGTACACATTATTTTTCAGTTAGTAACTTCAAATAATGAGCAAAGCTTTGGAAAAAAATACATGCATTGCATCTTTGATATCAACTGTCTCCTATCCAGCCAATCATAGATCCAAAATTAAAATATAAGATCTAAATGGAGATTGGTACAGAACAAAAATATTAATTACATGTATTAATTACATGTATGCACATGTGGACATATATCTCTTTAGAAATAAGGTATTTATTATTCAACAACAAGAAAATAGTGGAGAATCTTACTCAATGTATTTTTTAAGTTGTACTAGACAAGATCTGTAGTAGATTGAAGTATTGATCATATAACTAAAAAATCTTCTTCAAAGTTTTCTTCTTTTAAAGAATTACATGACAGTCAAGCCTGAATGTTCATTTCTGTAAGCGAGGTCCTAAAACAATGGATGGTTACAGAAAGAAAAGCCAGACACAGTACTACAGATGGAAGTTTTATCAGAACTAGGTATGAACCTCACCTCTAAGGCAAAGACAAATACCTGGCAGCTGGGAAGGTTGAACGTCTATAATACAGACTAAATTACTGAAGCATCTGTATAGACTATACAAAAAGAATCTAATAATATGTAACTTTTTCTTTTCCACCCGCAATCCAATATTTAGCTTTATCTGTTCAAACCTAATTGAGTTTTATTCTCTTAGGTACAGCTATGTGGATGGCAGACTCCGATTCTAGCATTATTGCTAGGTCCTAGAATAAGAGAAAATAAAAAATGGAATACTTGATGCTGTAATGAGAGGATTCCAGGAGGATACATGAAGAAAATAAAGTGCTCTCTTCAGGTCATTTTATTCTATCTTCAGTTCCAGTAACATTCCTAATAGTATTGCACAGGCAATAACACTAGAAATCTGGGGATTTTCTGTGTGGCATAAATATGAAGATAAATGACCACTATTTTTGTGACCCAGTAAACTTATTTCAAATATATTATGAAGCTTCATGAAGACAACTTTTTATTGAACAATGAATTCCACATACTGAAGAAATTCTTTGATATATAGTTGGCTCTCAGAAAATACATATATATTAGGCTTAAATCCACGCAACATGAAGATAAACTAATTTGGACTTATTATTTCTGAACTATCCACATCTCCCAGGATAGATAGGAGAGGCAGAAACATTTGGATAACCTGTACAGTTCGAGTTGATTGTTCTACATAATCCCTCTGACAGGCATCCCAGCTATTTGTGCACTGGATTCCCCATTGACAAACACGTTTACTTCTCAGGCTGAGACTTGAGAGCCACCTGGTGTGGAAAGAGGGCTGCCCCCAGTCTTTTACACTAGCTGCGAGTCCTTTGAGAGACCAAAATTAGTAAAACTGCAATTTTCCCTTTGGCCTGCAGGTGGAAGCAGCTCTGCATTTTCAGATGATGAAAAGGCCAGTATTTTAAGTACAGTAATTTTCACGAATATACTTGCTAATGAACTTTTCTTCTTTTTTTCCACATTTTTAATAACTTTTGGATTTTATATTTTTTATTTTTAAAACTTCTCTTTCTGTCATCCTGAAACAAAGATATTATGATCA
>PVKC010041603.1:0-12114 GCA_004027635.1 Crocidura indochinensis
TTCTCCCTACCTCCATCAGTGAACCTCTCCTGGGATGGAGAGGAATTACTTCAATTCCTGTGTAAGGCAAGCACCCTATATCCTATGGCTCTGCCCCCTAAACTCAGCTTTTATTGTACAGTCTCCTAAACAGTGTCCAAAAAAGCCTTAGGGCCACTTCCAGTGATATGAAGCCACCAGGATGCACTGTCCAATGCTTTTCCAGTGATACAGGGGCTGCCACAACTATATCCAGCTGTGCTTGAATGTCATGTGATATAAGGGGTCAAATCTTGGGGCCTTATGCATGCACTGCATGCCCCCATCACTCTTGAATTATATACCTGGCTCCTAATCTGACCCAATCAAGATTACATCATAAAATAACCTATTTCCAAATAAGAGGTCACCTGACTGAAAGTTCTCTGAGGGCAAGGGGTGTTCTATACCAAGAATTTCCCAGCAGGCCCAAAGTTCACTCCTAGTAACACTCCATGCAAGTCTAATGGTCCAATCACATCAACCTGAAGATACTCCAAATGTCTTTCAACAGGTGAATGAATGCACAGTGGCCCATCCACGCACAGTGGAGTGCTGCTCTCTCATGAAAAGGTATAGGCCACTGATGCACATATTAAGCAGAAGCAAAAGGCTGCCTGCTATGTTAATCCATTCAAGCAACAATTTCAGAAATATGAAGCTAGAAGCAAGAAAGCCTGTTGTTACAAAATCCTGAAAGAGTTCATGATTACTAAGGGTACAATAAAGGAGGTGTGGGTGCTGGTAGAATGCTTTAATTCCTGGATTATTATGGTGAGAGTTACATGACTGCCTGCACATGTTAAGGTAGCCGACAATAAAAAGGACTTTTCTTAAGCTTATGTTTGTGTTCATACCTATTAAAATTTCAGAATTTATATGTATGCTATGCTTTTAATTTTGTTTTGTTTTTGAACCATATCTGGCAATGCCTAGAATTTACTCCTGGCTGTGCACTCTGGAATCATTCCTGGTTGGCTTGGAGGATATGGGATGCTGGAGATAGAACCCAAGCTGGCCACATGCAAACAAATGCCCTAATTCATTATTGTTTTGCTCTAGCCCTGTTCATGCTCCACTTTTAAAAACTTTTATTGGTTCCCCACCAAAGATGTGAGTCTCTTAGACTCCTTTCCTCCACATGGTCTACATATGAATGCTCACTTTGTCCCCAGGCAGCAGGAGGTCTGCAACTCTGCTTACATGGAAATGATGTGCAAGGAAATCAAATTGATTTTATCTTCTGCATTATCATCAAGCTGGTGTTTTGATTGCTACTTGTTTGGACACTTTGATCTCCCCAGTTTTATCACACTTAGAGCAGTATTGGGGAAAGAGCTTGATTTATAATCACCTTAAACATCTAACTCTTCAGAACAAAGGTCTGGAGTTTTGACTCATGAACACAAAAGTCTAGCATTTGGGGTCAAAGAGACAGTGTCTTTGGGCTCAGGCCAAGACTAGATCACAGTCCTTAAACTTTGCTAGATGCAGCAGCTTTTGAAGAAGGAATTGTATGTTGTTGCTCTGAAGAGGGACTATATTTTTTGCCCTCCAACACCAGGGATGTAGGAGAATTTTTATGGTTCAAAAAATCTTACAGGAAAGAAGTTCAGCAATGATTTTCTCAAAGATAGCCTAGATTTAAATAATAGCTAAACAGCTTCAGGCTGTTATAGCAAAAGGTAGAATCATTAGTAAACTGAAGAGGTATCTTATCTTAAAAACTTATAGAAGATAGGGGCAGATTTGAGATGATCTTAATAAAGGTGTGTAGAGAACTTATCATAGCTGTAGGTATAGAAAGAAATGTAAGGATAAGGGACTCTAAGGAAGGTACAAGAGAAAAGAGACACCAAGCAGAGCAGGGAAAAGTGTTGTGTTGATGGTCATATATTTGAGATTTCCTGATTCAGGATAGAGAAGGTAGATGGACTTTTCTGAGCTGTTGAATTTATAACTTAGAGGTTGTTTGTTCTTGGTCAACTTGATTAAACTGGACTCTTGGTTTCCCAAAAGTTTCCTATTTGGTTCTAGTTTAAACTTAGCTAAAGTGGGTTGTGAATGTGGTTCAAGTGGTAGAATGTAAGGACCTGCATTGAATCTCTAGACACTCCAACTGTAATTTTTGTACCAATCTCAAGCTCCCTGCACTGCAAGACCTGAGTACCACTAGAATAAGTCCCAAGACAATAAAATAAATAAAAATTAAACAAATAAAGGAGGGTGAAGAAGGGACCTGAGAGGTCTTGTGGAGGGAAGAAGGCATTGGTAGGATTGCTGCTGAAACATTGTGTATCTAAAACACAATGAATAACTTTATTAATCATAGTGCTTAAATAAAATTTTAAAATAGTAATAATAAATAAAGTCAGAAAGAAGATATGCACATAATTAAATATTAGTAGTCAAGCAATAACTATTGTTCTCTAAAATTTGCCATAGTCACCAATGGGACCAAAAGGTACCAGATTGTTCTCCCATTCAACTTCCAGTTCTCTGAATTGCTTGTTATGGTCAAAATGCTGACATATTATCCAAGACTGGAGCCAGAGAGACAACAGCAGGTAGGGTACATTTTTTAAATATGTTTGTTTATTTATTTTGGTTTTTGGGCCACACCTGGCAGTGGTCAGGAGTTACTCCTAGTTCTGTGCTCAAAAGTCACTCCTGGCAAGCTTGGGGCGCCATGTGGGATGCCAGTCCATTCAGGGTCAGTCACCTGTAAGGCAAACAAACCCCCTAATGCTGAGCTATCACTCTGGCCCCAGGGTGCTAGCTTATTATGTAGTCAACCTGGGGTTCAATCCTCAGCATCTGTATGTCCCCAGCATCTGTATGGTCTCCAAGAGTAATTCTTGAATACAGAGTAACAAATAACCCCTGATCATTGTTGGGTATGATTCTAAAACCAAAAGTAATTAAAGTATTATGCAAAACTGTCTGATAAAAGGAACAGGAAACAAATATTAGATCTCTATTAATAGAATAGAATGCCATGCTATGGAGAGCCATTCAGTAAAAGAACTATTGTAGTGGCATACATTAATGGCTCTGGGAAAAATGAGATGACCCAAGATTTATCCTTTCTCTGGTTTTTCAGAGCCCAGTGGATTCCTTGTAACTTCAGGTCAAGAATCCCATAAGTAACCTGTCCACCTAAAACACATGTGAGGATAATGGACATCTCTCATCAATATGGCTCGGTGAGCCTGACAAATTCAATATAGTTATTAACAAGAGGAGCTAGAGATTTCATTTCTAAATAAGTGGGATAGAGTTCCCCAGAAACAACTTGAGACAGAATTTGGTAGAGGTACCTAGCTCCCTGGGGATATGGGTCCTTCAAGCACCAGTGGGAGATGGAGAAATGAAAAAGGAAGGGAAATATCAGGAAGGGGTACTTGTAGGGGCAACAAGACTCAATTCTGCAAAATAGGTGTGTCCTACTTGAACCTAAGGAAGCTGGGTTATCTATCTACCAATTTCTCCTTTATCACTTTTTGAGAGCATAACTCCTGTGGACTTTTGCTTCCCAGCACTTCAACTATTGGCACTTCTAACCAATCCCACAATCAATCTGGACATTCTCACACAGCAGAGAAAACACTCAGTAGAACAATGTAGGTGCCTGCAAGAAGTTGTCAACAACACTGTTGTCCTGAGAAAAGCTAGAGGATGCCCACAAATCTGCTCTATTTGGAAAACAAAGTTTCCTAATTAGTCTTTATCCCAGTTGAATTTAGTTCTCTTGTTTTAGTTCAACTGACATTGCCTGAGGCTGGCATCACACTGAATCTTTAACCAAGATTTAGTCCCACTATTTTCCCTTCAGACACCATTGTGCCTTTGTGTTTGCGACATTTCAGCTGTGGTAATGTACACTTGGAAAATGCAATGAATTTTGTTTAGTATAACCAAATTAGGGTCTTTCTGCCCATTGAGCTTCTGAACTTTTCCCAAGTGTACACCAAAACTATGAAAATCTGGTGCTTCCTTTTAACTCAACCCAGATTGATTAAATAAACCAAACCTGTGACAATAGAATAAATGAATTGAAATCAATTCATCCAAATACATAAATAAGCCCTACAATTGAGGCAAAAGAGTTAAAACAGATGACAATCATTTTTCAATGTTTATTTGTTTGTTTTTGGATTACATCCAATGGTGCTCAAGGTTTACTCCTGTCTCTGTGCTTAGTCATTATTCCTGGCAGTGTTCAGGAGACCATATGAGGTGCTGTAGTTGTACCAGGGGTCAGTTGCATGTAAGGAAAGTTTCTCAAACCTGTCCCTTGAAATTTTGGTTTTTGTGGAGTTCTTCACCTTACTTTCAATATATTGGGTTATATTTTCGAGCTGGTATTTGAAAGTTTGATAATAGGAGATTGAATTAAATTTTACATTTAAAGCTCAGATTGAGTCTCCTTCACCACCATTATAATAATTGATTTTCTTTAAAAAGTTTTTTCATTTGAGATCATTACATCACTACAGCTGAACTGTTTGTACCACAAGGCACCACCATCAGGGATGGGAACACAGAATGGAGCAAACTGTCTGTAAAGGATGTAGATCTTGGAGTTGATTTAGTTAATGTACATCCCTAACACATTTGAAACTTTAGAGAAAGAATAAAATTGCCTACCTTCAGGTTTTATAAGACTTGAAGATTCCTTTTATGTTAGAAAACAACACAATAGCACCCAGAGAGATGAAAGGCAGAGCTTCATTACTCATTACTCACAGATTTGGATGAAAGAGACTGGCTGAGCAGGATCACACACAGAGGATGACACCCAAAGCCAGGAAGGAAGCCATTTATGAGTGATGAACAGTGTGGACTTAGCTTGGTCTCTTAGACTTTCTATGGTTTGGCAATGCTAATCATCTTCAGTGTCCAGGGCATAGGACACATAAGCCCCTACTTGTCTGGTACTGAAACCCAGGGCAATTATAGTAGGTACTTAGTGGCTAGAAGATCAAAGCCTGATCAAGGAATTGATTGGGAGTGTGGATTTAATCAGTTGTTCAAAAAATGGAAACTGACCCACCTGTAGCCAGGACTTCAAAACTGGATCAGTATAGCACAAACAAACAAACAAACAAACCCTCCTGCAATCCATCTGGGTCTCGGGGTGATGAAAAAATTAGTATTGAGGTATGGGTTTCAACACATTCTTGCAGCATCAAATGCTTCTTTTTTTAATAATATATTTTTTATTTTAAACATAGTGGCTTACATATCATTAACAATAATATTTTAGGTACATATTAACATAAAATCAGGGGAATTCCCATCACCGAATTGTCCTCCCTCTACCTCTGTTCCCATCCTGCCTCCCATATCCTCCTCCCTCACCCCCCGGGGCTGCTAGCATGAGTGGTCCTCTCTGTGCCTAGCTTACTACTTAGTGATCTTATACCTGTTTGGTCTTGATACCTCCCTTATTTCCCCCTCTAATTGAGAGGCGAGACTAGATAGTTTAAGCTATGTGGTTTTGTTTGAAGAAAGGAAAAGTAATAAACTGGGGTAAAAATCAAAAATGTCGAAAATGGGCAGAGTCCTTCTAGAGGCTCTCATCCTCGGTTTGAGAGACAAAGGGGAAAAAGAAGGTGAAACACCACAACAGTACAAAAAAGAAGTGTCAAATAAAATATCCAGTGAGCACTCCAACAATAAAGATAAGCACCACATAAAAGCCATGGTCTTGAGATGAAAAACACGGCAGAGCACGTAAAGGAAGAAGAGAAAAGAAGAAAAAAAATAAATAAAAATGGAGACAATAGCTTCAATATCCACACCAAAACAAAGAAATCGACAAAAACTAGATAAATAAATATATAAAAATTATAATAAAATAGAAAATGTTTTGTGCTTTTTGCCTTTTTTTTCCCTTCTGCACAGGCACAGTAAATTTTGGGGTCATTTGAAAAGGATTTCCCTTGACCTAAGAAATGCAGGGCTTCTCCACCCGTGAAGTATATTGTCTGTTTGTTTTTGTTTTTGTTTTTGGGCCACACCCAGTGACACTCAGGGGTTACTCCTCGCTATGCGCTCAGAAGTCGCCCCTGACCTGAGGGACCATATGGGGCACGGGGGATCGAACCACGGTCTGTCCAAGGCTAGCGGGCTAAGGCAGGCACCTTACCTGCAGCGCCACCGCCCGGCCCCAGCGTGAAGTATATTGTCATGGTGTTGCTTCACCCCTGGGTACAGATAACTATCTGAGCCCTGCCCATTCCTGGGCGGGGCTTTGGGATCCGGATATTACGTTTACTTTACCTGCAGACCCTGCCCATTTCCTGGGAGGGGTCTTGGAAGGGTATTTAGGTCTGGGGTCTCAGGCTTCCTGCCCCCTTTTGCCTTTTGGATCCTGGCCAACTTGTAGGTCAGAGGTGACATGGATGAAGATGTAGGGCTAGCTAAGTTTAGCACGTTTAAATGGTAGGAGCCACATCTGATGGCTAGGGCTGAATAAAGATGTTATCTCTCATGAAGCCTGCCTTTGAATGAGATTTCTACCTGCTGCTGTCATGAACCTCCAGACCCGCCGGTTAGTGGGGGTTGGAGCTACGTGGCCTGGGATGGCAAACCAAGGCCCTCATCTCCATCCAGCACCATCCTAAGAGCAGTTTTACTTTAGTCATGGGATTAACTATAGACTCCTTTCAGGTTCATTTACTCTCCCCTTGGTGCTTTTGTGGTGTATGGAAGACTTCTGCTCCATCCTGGGTGATAAAGTCAGACCTCTGTATCTAGAGATCTTGGTATCTGCACAGGTCAAAAAGTGGAACTTATGATGAAGTCTTTCTTTGTGGTTCTAGAAGTTCTGATCCGTCTGATCACCGTGGTTGGTGATCTTGGTCTTAGGATGGAGCCTGGGGTATCCTCTTTTATTATGCTATCAGAAGACCCATTCAGTTGCTATTGTCTCAGTCAGACCTCTGGAAATAGAGATCATGGTTGTTCTGCAGGTCGTAGACCAAACCTTAGACTAGGGCTTTTTTTTTTATTGGTCCCAGGATACATACCGCCCAGTCCTGGTTCTATCAGCCAGTCATCTGTAGATCACGATCTTGGCTTTTGCACAGACCAAAGGGTGACAAGTCTTCTGATTTTGTCTTATCGTTATCTGGTGAAGTAGGATAACCTGCTCTTAGGTCAAGCTGTTCCCAATTTCCTTGTTGCCAGGATATCATATTAGAGCTGGAACTTGTTGGTGTCCGAGCAGTATTAAGGATGTCCTGAATGGGATTTGTTTCCTGTAGCTATTGTGAAGAACTCTGTCGTTTCTATGTCTGGGATCCAGGATTCAAGGCTGGATGGTTGGTGTCTAATAACCTGGGGTCTAAGTTGGGTCCACACGACATATCAAATGCTTCTTAATATATGCTTTGTCTACCTTCTCAGGGAACTTCTCACACTCTTGATGACCATAAGTTTAGACCCAGTGTCAGTGGGTGCCAACACAGGTTACTTTCTGACACCTCAAACCTTGCCAGGAATGATTCCTGAGAGCAGTGCAGGAGTAAACCTTAAGCAATACTGGGTGTGCCCAGTATTAAATCCATAAAAGTATAAAATCCATAAAAGATACTCTGTACATTGCTCTTCAATTTTCTGACTCCTGCAATATTGTTCCCTTGCTCAAAATTTTACTGTGCAGGGTGTAAGATAAGTAATCTTTTGTGTGTGCATGCTCATCAACTATCTTTACAATGCACGGATGTGTGCTAGTTCTTGTATCTGGAGTTAAAAACTATTTTCTCACTTCTTCAATCTGGACTGGGTTGGGCACTTACTTTAAAGAAATAAATAATTTAATATTTCAGACCCCAATCCTGAAAGTGTAGTTTCCTGCAATTTGTTTTGCTCAGATACCTTCACAGAGGACAGACTATGTATAGAGTCTGTACTATTGTATCAGAGAGACAATGCAAGTTGACAATGCAAAGGCACTGCTAGGTGTGGCCCAAATACCAAAGAAAGTGCCTATTATGATGGCAGGCTAGGTCAGGATGATGGTGGTATGGGTTGGATTCTGGGAACATTAGTGAAGGGTAAGATTTTTGTGGTAACACTGTATGTGTAAAACTTAACTATGAGTAACTCTGTAAATTACAACGATTTAAATAACTAACACCATAACTTTAAAAATAAAAATAATTTTAGAAAAGGAAGAAAGAAAGGCCATGGAAGAGAACTAAGGTCCCAGATATAATGAGAAACCCAAGAGAAGGGAAATGGATCTTTAATCTAGTCAAGTTCCAGTGTGCTGAGTAGCCTCAGCAGAGGTGATAAATGCCTGATTAAGATGTTTTCAGACCTCCAGTCCACTGAAGGAGAATGAGGCAAAACAATGTGCAAAAGAAACCATTGTCTCCTATTGAACCCTATCCATACTTCCTTGGTCATAAAATGGCTGCTGAGTAAGCAAGAGAATTTTGGGGTAGTGTATCGCACAGAAACAAATAGTTAATCTTGCATAGCATCCAAATAGTATACTGGAGTTGCCTGAATGCTGATGAAACTATTAAAGTCAAAAGGCAACTGAAAAGATGGAACAGAAAGACCATTTATATGGTTCAGGACACATGAGATGATGGTTGAAGTTAGAAAAAGACTGGAAAGATAGCTAGAGATTTAGGTTTAGTGTGCAAAAAATAAAAATGTTGTATTGTCATATATGGCATTGTTTTTCTTTGTGATGTCTAAGACAAGAGCATCAGCTTCATAGAAATTGGGGAAATATTTTGTAGACTGAGAAGGAGCTGGAAAGTGATTAATGTGGATAATGTCATGTCAGCCTACTGGGGAAGCAGGTGTGATTTCTGAGCAGTGTTGAGTATACTTTGTGGTAGGCAGTCATGAAAGTTCATGAACATCGTCTGTTTATGCACTGTTTATTGCTGGCATGAAGGAATGAAATAGTAGCGAGGGAACAAGTAACAGTGACACTCTAGTTTAACTCTGAAGTCAACTGGAAAGCTTTAAAACTATGTTGTGGTGTTTCACCTTTTCTTTTCCTCTTCTCTCAAACGGAGGATGAGAACTGCTAGAAGGACTCTGCCCATTGTAGGCATACTTAATTTTTACCCCACTCTATTATGATACTCTTCTCTAAACAAAACCACAAAACTCAAACTAGCTAATCCTGCCTCCCAATCAGAGGGAGAAGCAATGGAGACACCAAGCCCAATCAGAAATAAGATCACCAAGTAATAAACCAGAAACAGAGGGAGTCACTCAATTTAGAAGTCCCTGGGGAGAGGTTGGAGGATATAGGAGACAGAATGGGAATGGAGGTGGAGGGAGGACAACTTGGTGATGGGAATTCCCCTGATTCAATGTTTATTTGTAAATGGAATATTACTGTGAATATCATGTAAACCACTATGATTAAAATAAAATTAAAAAAATAAAAAAAAGATAAGATAAAAGTGACATAAACCCCATCTTCTGTCTTAAATGTGAAATAAACCCTCTGTCTTAAATATGAAAAAAAAAAAAAAACTACTAAAATCAAACCCTTTAAGCCAAGGATGCAGCTCAGCAATACCATACTTGCTTTGCATGTGTGAAAATAGCCTTAAAGAAAATGATCAGACTATGGAAAAAATCCTCAAAGTATGTAAATAGATGAAAATAGAAGTCTTTGATAAACTCAACAGAAGTGACATAAGAAGGATTGAGTTCCAGATACTCAGGAAAAAATACCCAGGAAGAATAAACAATCAAGAACATCATTGCAGAGAAACTACCAGAGATAAAGACTGCATACAACCCAATTCCACACGCCCAAAGAGTATCAGCCAAAAGAGACTGAAGAAAAGCACCCCACAACACATCTTATTCACAATAACAAATTCCATAGATAGGGATAGAATACTGAAAACAGCAAGATCAAAAAGGGAAATTATATTCAAAGCATCCTTATGAATTACAGCAGATCTGTCATAAGAAATCCTAGAGAAAGAGAGAAAGAAATCCTCAAAGCCCAAATGCAGTGGTGAGATATAATGACAAAAATGAACAAAATGAATGCTTCACGTAAAATAATTCACCCAGCTAGATTCACTTTCATGTTTGAAGAAGGTATACATAGCTTCACAGATAAACAACAGCTAAGAAACATCACAAGGGGGCCGGACGGTGGCGCTGGAGATAAGGTTTCTGCCTTGCCTGCGCTAACCTAGGACGGACCGTGGTTTGATTCCCCGGTTCCCCATATGGTCCCCCGTGCCTGCCAGGAGTGACTTCTGAGCGAATAGACAGGAGTAACCCCTGAGCATCACCGGGTATGACCCCCCCAAAAAAAAATAAGAAACATCACAGACTTAAAATCAGTCTAAAAAAACTAAAAGGTCTATTTTAAGACAAGACAGACCAACAACACACCAAACTCCTATATAAAGGTGACACTAAATCCAATGATAATTATCTCTCTCAATGTCAATGGACTAAATGCACCATTTAAGAGACACAAGGGAAAAATGGATCAAAAGGCTGAATCCAACATTCTTCTGCCTACAAGAAACACAACTGAATAGTCAAAACAAACATAGACTCAAACTCAAAGGTTGGAGAATATTCATCCAAGCAAACAACCTCCTTAAAAAGTTGGAGTGGCCATATTAATAACAGATGACACAACTTTAGACTTAGAAAAGTTATAAGGTACAAAAATGGACATTTCATAATAATCAAGAAATATATACAATAGGAAAAAATTTCACTCCTAAACATATATGCACCCAATGAGGGACCAGAAAAATATTTAATACAATTATTGACAAATCTGAAAGAAGACATCAATAGAAACACAATAATAGTGGAGACCTCAATACCACACTGTATACCCCTTGATAGATCAACAAGACCGAAACCCAAGAAGAAAATACAGGCTCTGAAAGGAGAAGTGGAAAAAAAATGAACTAGTATATATACAGGGCACACCACCACCAGAAAACTGGATACAAATTCTTCTCCAATGCACATGTCATTACCAGGAAAGACAACATGCTGGCCAATAAAACATACCTTTGTAAAATTAAGAGGATAGAAATTGTACAGACTATCTTCTCACATCACAAAGCACTGAAATGAGAAATGAACTACAAAAGGGACACAGAATAAAACTTTAACACCTGGAAATTAAACAGCTCACTAATGAACAATAAGTGTGTCAGAGAGGAAATCAAAAGATTCCTGGAAACAAATGAGAACAATGACACCAATTATCAGAATTTGTGGAACATAGCAAAAGCAGAACTAAGAGGAAAATTTATAGCTTTGCAAGCACATATCAGGAAGAAAGGGCCAACATAAAAAACTAATTAAACAGCTTATAAAATTAAAAAATGATCAACAAAAGAAACCAAAAATAGGTAGGCAGAAGGAAATAACAAAACTTAGAGCAGAAATTAATGAAGAGAAAATAAAAAATTGATAGATTAATGAAAGCAAAAATTTGTTATTGAAAAAATAAACAAGATTGATAAACCATTAGCAAAAATCACAAAGAAAAGGAGAGAGAGAAATTTAATAAACTGAATTAGAAATGAAAAGGGGGGATCACTACATATATTAAAGAGATTCAAAGAGTACCAGAGACTACATTGAGAAACTCTATGCCACAAAACATGAGAATCTGGAAGAAATGAATAAATTCTTGAACTCTTACAATCTTCCGCAATTAAACCAGGATGATCTAGCCTATCTAAACAGAACCATAACTATTGAGGAAATTAAAATAGTAATCAAAATTCTTCCCCAAATCAAAATTCTCCAAACAAACTCACAGGCCCAGAATGCATCTAAATTTTTTTCCATCTTTTCAAAAAGGAACTACTACCAATCCTTTTCAGGTTCTTTCATAATATTGAAGAAACAGAAACACTACCAAATAGTTTTTATGAAACTAACATCAACCCGAAACCAAAACCAGACAGAGATGCTGCCAAAGAAAAGAATACTACAGAAAAAAATCCCTGATAAACACAGGTCTAAGTATTCTCAACAGAATCATGCCAAATGCCTCATCAAGAAAGTCATACGGGGCCAGTGAGGTGGCGCTAGAAGTAAGGTGTC
>PVKC010041604.1:0-12117 GCA_004027635.1 Crocidura indochinensis
CTTCCTTTCTTTCTTTTGGATTTTGGGTCACACCCGGCAGCGCTCAGGGACTTCTCCTGCTCTAGGCTCAGAAATCGCCTGCCGGGGACCATATGAGATGTCGGGATTCGAACAACCGTCCTTCTGTATGCAAGGCAAACTCCTTATCTACATACTATCTCTCCAGCCCATAAGAAATTATAAGCAAATTTAATGTTAAAATTGTTTTTTTTTTTTTTTTTTTGGTTTTTCGGTCACACCTGGCAGTGCTCAAGCAGTACTCCTATACTCAGAAATCGCTCCTGGCAGGCTTGGGGGACCATATGGGATGCCAGGATTCGAACCATTGTCCTTCTGCATGCAAGGCAAATGCCCTGCCTCCTTGCTATCTCTCCGGCCCAATGTTAAAATTCTTAGGTGACTCAAATGGAAAGGGAGTAAGAAATAAGATTTAGGAAATGGAAGAAACTCCTTGAAAAATATGAGGGTCTCATGATAAGGAAATGGTATACCAGAAATAAAGCAAAAAAGAAGAGAATAAATACATAGGATAATTGAGAGCATCCTAAAACTAAGGAAAATGTTACCATAGAAATAAAGGAAACTGATAGAACATTCAAATTTATATACACAGAAAGATTCCGAGGCACATGATTGTTAAATAATTAAAAGTTATTGAAAAGACTTGGAATGTGACTCAAACGGTAGACCACCTACCTCGCATATGTGATATCCTGAGTTTGATCCCTGACACTACATTAGTGCTCTTGTTGACTCCTAATCACTTCTAGGAATGGTCTGTTAAAAAAATTGGGCCACACTTAACTGTGCTCAGAATTTTAATTTTGTCTGTGTGCCCAGTATCACTCCTGGCGGTGCTCGGGGAACCACATGTAGTGCTGAGATCAAACTTAACATGCAAGGCAAGTGCCATACCCATCTCTATACTATGTCTCTGGCCAAGTTGCCCACATTTAAAAAAGAGTTAATGGTAAAGAAAAAACCCTCACTAGGGAAAAATACTGTAAGATATAATGGTGCTCCATTTAGGTTTTCTTCAAATGACTCAGTAACAATCTAGGAGGTAGAAGAGTGGCATAGTCACAAACAATTCTAAGTCAAAAAGAATATTCTATCCTCAATATTGTCATTAAGATATCTTCAATAAAGAAAGGTTTTCCTTAGTAAACAAAAATCTAATGAATCTTACCGCCAGAGATCTGCAGTAAAGAAATTTTATAAATTCATGGATAGGTCGTTGGGCAGAAATACCTACTTTGTGCTGGAGTGTTAATTCAGTGGGGAAGGCACTTTTCTTGCCTTCAACTTGGGTCAGATTTATATATATTGTTCTTTGAGCCACTCTTGGAGTGATCCCTGAGTGCAGAACCAGGAGTAAGCCCTTAGCTTTGCCAGGTATAGCTCAGAAACAACAACCACCACAAAACAAAAACCAACAAGTAGTCAAAAGAAAATTAAAAATCACCCCAATGTCTACCTTGTTATTAATGAGACTTACGAACTTGATACTTGGCGCTATGTCAATCCTAGTCCTGACAAATCTGTTTGGAACTGTGTATTTTTGTTGTTGATTTGTTTCTTTTTATTTTTGGGTCACACTCAGCTGTGCTCTCATGGCCTATTCCTGACTCTGCATTCAGGGATTATTCCTGGCAAGCTTGGGGGGACCATACGGTGTGCCAAGATTTGAATATAGTTTGGCTGTGGTCAAGGCAAACAGCCTACTCTCTTGTACTCTGGCTTCTGCTTTCTGAGCTTTTGGTGCTATAACATAATAGTATATGGTCTGTGGCATGTAGCCATATATGTACAAGCACTGATGAAAAAAGTGTGTGGCAACCATGCCCCCCTTCCCCCCAGCCATGGAACACTGCAGTTAAAACATGTATATGCACTGTGGCCAGGATTGTTATTCCAGACTAGCAAAATCCCAAACATATGTAAGAGTGTTATCAACGTGTTAGCTCTTTTTTTGTTTTGTTTTTGTTTTTGTTTTGGGGCCACACCGGCAGTGCTCAGAGGTTACTCCTGGCTCTATGCTCAGAAATTACTCTTGGCAGGCCGAGCTAGTTCTTAAGTGCCATAGCAAAAACTCTTACTAAAGTTTTTATTAGCAGTTAGAATATAGATAGCATGTTGGACTGCAAAACTTAGTATTATTTTACTGTCTTTTGTTATATAATGGAAATTTGCACTGTAGTTGACAAATTGTAAACAACTGCAATATGCATTAGTGTCTTGGCTTTTTTTTACTCATGTACTTATTCAAACTTAAATTACTCACTGTGGTATTTTTCTTCTTGAAATGAAACTCTTCATTCTTGAAATTATATAAAACTTTTTATTTACTTTATTTCTAGGCATGTACTGGCATTGAAAACATTGATGAAGCTATTACATTGCTTGAACAAAATAATTGGGACTTAGTGGTAAGTGCACTTTACTTTCTCCATTTTTATTGAAGTAAAAATGACCAACATTGTATAGGGTTACAATGTAGTGATTTGATATAGGTATAAATTGTGAAATGATCAATACCACATATCCATCACCTCACTTTTTATGTGAGTGTGTGTTATAAAAATTAAATATTTTTTCTTAACAGCTTTTACATATACATATGATGTTGTTTTTTTGTTTGCTTGTTTTGGTTTTGGGGCCACACCAGTGACACTCAATTGCTACTTCTGACTATGTGCTCAGAAATCACTCCTGGCTTGGGGGACCATATGGGATTCCAGGGATAGAACCCAGGCCCATCCTGGGCCAGCCATGCACAAGGCAAACATCCTACTACTGGACTATCATTCCAGCCCCTATATATAACATTGTTAACTGGAGTCATAATGCTGGTATTTTAGATACTTAGAATTATTTGTTTATCTTACAGTTTCCACATTCTATCCTCAGTCATTAACTTTAGCCCCCCAGCCCTTGAAGTTAGAGTCTACTTTCTATTTTTTGAGCTTGGTTTTCCTTTTATAGTTAATACTTAAAAATGATATGGCACTTATTTTTCCTTATCTTCTTCTTCTTCTTCTTATATTTTTTTTTTGGTTTTTGTGTCACACCCGGCAGTGCTCAAGGGTTACTCCTGGCTCTCCACTCAGAAATTGCCCCCAGTAGGCTTGGGGGACCATATGGGATGCCGGGATTCAAACCACCATCCTTCTGCATGCAAGACAAATGCCTTGCCACTGTGCTGTCTCTCCAGCCCCTCCTTACCTTATTTCAAGTAATTTTTCTTTATATCAAGTTGTCAGTCATATATATATCAAGTTATATATGTATGGTATATATCAAGTATCAGTGTTAAGCATATCAATTATCAGTTATATCAGTTATTAAATCAAATGAAATCTGGTTCTTAGTATTTGTTATAAATGACTCAACAGACTTTAGTTCATCTGTAACTCTTTTTTTTCTTTTTTTTATATGTAAACTATTTATTTATTTTTGGGTTTTTGGTTTACACCCGGCAGCGTTCAGGAGTTATTCCTGGCTCTATGCTCAGAAATTGCTCTTGGCAGGCTCAGGGGACCATATGGGATGCAGGGATTCGAATCACTGTCCTTCTGCATGCAAGGCAAACACCCTACCTCCATACTATTTCTCCAGCCCCAAAATATTTATATTTTATAATTACATGATTACAAGCATTATTGTATTTGGGTTTCAGTCATAAACGGAACACCCCCCCTCTACCAGTGCAACATTCCCCCTCCCAATCTTTGCCTGTATTTGAGACAGACATTCTACTTCTCTCTCTCATTAAGATTGTCAAGAATGTCTTAGTTGTTAGTGTAGTTATTTCCCTAACTGCACCACTACGCTTTGTGTGAGCTTTATATTGTGAGCCGGTTCTTCTGGCCCTAATCTCTATCGTCATTATTATTACAATAATGTCCTTAATTTTTCTTAAACCCAACTCTGTGTCTATCTCTTTCATCTGTAGCTCTCATTAAGTAATCTCATCGCTATCTCATCTGTTGCTAGGTGATTAAAACCTAAATGTTAATTTTTGATAAGTTCATTTTCAATTCAGATTTAAAGCACTAAATTATTATGAATTTTTAGATATTTAAAAAAGTTTTTTTCTCTATGTATTAAGGTTCATATTCTCCTTGCTTGGATGGAGAAAAAAGTCAGGCTTGCCTGAATTTTTTATTTGATGTTTCCGCTTCACTTCCTGTGGCCTTCACTGATTGTTTTTTCTAAGTTTGTTAAGAAGTGGTGGTGTTCTGTGGTTTTCCTTATGACTTCAGACAGTTTATTATAGAATTGGTGTCATTTGTGGGGAGAGCATACAGTAACTTAGAAGGCAAGTCCCAGTATAACATTATACATTTCCAAATTGTAATATGTTTATAATTTCTAAGCATATGAATAATGGATTATATTGGGGTAATATAGATTGCATTGGGATGGCCAATTGTCATTAATAAATGAATGGATAAAGATACCTCAATGCGGGGGGGAGGGCAAAAAAAAAGATACCTCAATGCTTTGAAGTCTTTTTTTTAAAATTTTTTTCTTTATTTAAACATCTTGATTACAAATATGATTGTGATTAGGTTTCAGTGCTTTGAAGTCTTAATAGAGCTTTAATTACAATTTTTTTTTTTTTATTTTGGGCCACACCTGGTGATGCTCAGGGGTTACTCCTTGCTATGTGCTCAGAAATCGCTCCTGGCTTGGGGGACCATATGGGATGCTGGGGAATTGATCTAGTTCATCCTAGGTCAGATGTGTGCAAGGCAAACCACTCCGGCCCTCTTAATTACAATTTGGAAAAGTCTTTTGTTTTGGGGCTACACCTGACAGTGCTCAGGGTTACTCCTAGGTCTGCATTCAGAAATTACTCCTAGTAGGCTCGGGGAATCATATGAGATGCCTGGGATTGAACCTGGGTTGACCACATGCAAGGCAAAACCCTACCTATTGCTCCAGTTCCCAGAAAAAGTATTAATTTTCTTAAATAGCATGTTCTTGTCAAGCAGACATTAGATTTGTATTTATTTTCAATCCTTATAAACTTCCATAATCTACTTTTAGCTGTTTTATGTAGATTTGCTACTAGTCATTGTTCAACTAATTTTTTTTTTTTTTTTGGCCACACTGTTGGCGCTCAGGGGTTATTTTTTTAATTTTATTTTTCTTTTTGGTTTTTGGGCCACTCCCGGCAGTGCTCAGGGGTTATTCCTGGCTATCTGCTCAGAAATCACTCCTGGCAGGCACGGTGGGGTTGTGTGTGTGTGTGTGGGGGGGCACATGGAACACCGGGATTTGAACCAACCACCTTAGGTTCTGGATCGGCTGCTTGCAAGGCAAACACCTCTGTGCTATCTCTCCGGGCCCCTAAATAAATTTTTTATATCAAATAAAAGTTTTCATTTCCAGCTTACAAAAGTAATTCTTTTTGTTTTTTGGGTCACACCCGGCGACGCTCAGGGGTTACTCCCGACTCTATGCTCAGAAATCGCTCCTGGCAGGCTCGGGGGACCGTATGGGATGCTGGGATTTGAACCACTGACCTTTCACATGCAAGGCAAACAAACGCCTTACCACTGTGCTATCTCTCCAGCCCCACAAAAGTAATTCTTTTTTTTTTGGGGGGGGTTTTTGCGTCACACCCGGTAGCGCTCAGGAGTTACTCCTGGCTATCTGCTCAGAAATAGTTCCTGGCAGGCACGGGGGACCATATGGGACACCGGGATTTGAACCAACCACCTTAGGTCCTGGATTGGCTGCTTGCAAGGCAAAGGCCGCTGTGCTATCTCTCCGGGCCCTACAGAAGTAATTCTTATTGTAATGAGATAAATAGAGATTTAGGACTAGAGGGAATTTTCACGGACTGCATTGCTTTTGCTTGTGAAATCTCTAGATTCAGTTTCTGACACTGTATGATTCTCTGAGTACTGCTCTGAGTAGTACTCAGAGTACTACTCTGAGTAGTAGTTTTGAACACTGCTAGGTGTGTGATTCCATATCTCCATCTCCAACCTACCAAAATCCCCCCACCAAAAAAAGGGGGGGGGAGTAACTATAAAGTATAAATTGTCATCTCTTTTTGTTTGTTTTGTTTTGGGCCACATCCAGCAGTGCTCAGGAATTGCTGGCTCTACATTCAGGAATTACCCTGATGACCTCTTGGGACCACATGGGACGTAGGGATTGAACCCAAGTCTGCTGCATACAAGTCAAATGCCGGACCTGCTGTGCTATCACTTTGACTTCCCTACTCCACTTAACATTTTTTTTTACTCTTTAATATTTTTATTATATTTTTCCATGCTTTCTCTTGGTTATGCAGATAAAACTTTTATGAAAAGTTAGGCTATCTGTCATACCTGTTGAGAATGGCCTATATAAGTTGAGACTAAAAACAAGAAATGTTGGTGGAGATTTGGAAGATAATGAGACATCACTCACTGTTGGTAGTAAGTAATGGTCAAATCTCTATGGAAAATATATTTTTGAAACACTAAATGTAAGGGGCCCGGGAGATAGCATGGAGGTAAGGCGTTTTTGCCTTTCATGCAAAAGGTCATCCGTTTGAATCCCGGTGCCCCATATGGTCCCCTGTGCCTGCCAGGAGCAATTTCTGAGCATGGAGCCAGGAGTAACCCCTGAGCACTGCCGGGTGTGACCCAAAAACCAAAAAAAAGTGGTTTTTTTTTTTTTTTGTTTTTTTGTTTGTTCTTTTGGGTCACACCCAGTGGCGCTCAGGGGTTACTCCTGGCTCTGTGTTCAGAAATTGCTCCTGGCAGGGAGTGTTGGTGGTGGGAATGGCCCTGATTCATTGTCATTATGTACCTTAAATATTACTGTGAATGATTTGTTATTCACTTTGATCACAATAAAAATTATTTTAAAAAAAGAGAGCACAATAACAGTTTTTTTAAGTCTCTACTCAAAAAAAAAAGAAAAAAAAAGGAAGAAAGAAAAGAAAAGAAAAGAAATTGCTCCTGGCAGGCTCAGGAAACCATATGGGATACTGAGATTCGAATCACTGTCTGTCCTGGGTTGACTTGTGCAAGGCAAACGCCCTCCACTGTGCTATCTCTCCGGCCCCTGGTTCTCTGGATTTTAAGAGACTAGTAGTCTACTCTCTTAAATTTTTAGCTTTCAGGTTGTGGTATGATCATCATTCCAGTTCTGCTATCTCCCATCATTGAGGATCTACTTTGTGCTAAGTAATCACTGAGTAATTACCTACATTATTATATTTTTTTATTTATTATTTGGGGGCCATACCTGGCGATGCTCCAGGGTTTCTACTGGCTCTGTGCGCAGGAATTACTCCTGCCAGTGCTGAACCTGGGCCAATTGCTTGCAAGGCAAGTGCCCTACACTTTGTACTATCCCTCTACCCCCTACATTATTATATTAAACCCCAAAGGCTGGATAGGTGGTGTTCTTTTTAGGAGCTCTGTGCCAGTAATGAGACTAGATCAAATATCTATTATCAGCCACAAGATCACATCTAAATATTTTAGGTACTTTGTTGTTGAATGACTTTTTTTTATAGATTATAGATGAAACCCAGTGAAGGAAGTTGTTTGTGCTAGCATATTTGATAAGGAATAAATTGTGAACCTAGGTCTGTCAGTCCATAAAAATTTTTATGAGCTGAGTGCACACTTTCCATGTGGGAGGTAAGATCTACCTCTAACATTCCACTGTTCCTTGTGCACTACTGGAAATGACCCATGAATCTAAAACCAGGAATAGCCTCTGAGCATTTTCAGATGAGGTGCCAAAGCTAAAAACTAAAATATTCATGACTTAGGGCCAGGGAGATGATAGCACCATGATTTATTAGGTGCTTTGCACACTTGGGACCTTGGTTCATTTTTTGGCTCCACATGACTGCCTGAGCGTGGTTAAGTGTGACTCAAAAACCAACCTTTCAAGCTATAACTACACCCATAAATGTTATTGCCATATTTGAACCAGGCCATCTCCGTAGACTCATTCTTCTTGAGCGAGATGTAAACTGAACAGTGAAAGATTATGGCCACACTGACCCACACAGCACAAAGCTGGACATCTCAGGAGGAGAGGGTAGGCCAATCTCCCACCCTGATGAAGCCATACTTGCTTCCTCCATTACCCAGAAACACTGTTTCCTTGATAACCTGTCTCATCATTGATCCCTGTATGTTTCCCTTCGAGAATGTCATTCTGACTACACTTCAGGTATGTTGGTTGTGGAGCTGACATCACTAGGGCTTTTTTGGGGCTGAGTGTGGGCATACTCCCTCATCCTTCCTTCTTCCCGGATAGCTTGGCAGCTGTAATTATGCTACAAACATAGTCACCATGTTTGAAATGGACTTTTTTTTTGGTTTTTGGTTTTTGGGTCACACCCGGCAGTGCTCAGGGATTACTCCTGGCTCCATGCTCAGAAATTGCTCCTGGCAGGCATGGGGGACCATATGGGATGCCGGGATTTGAACCAATTACCTTCTACATGAAAGACCTTACTTCCATGCTATCTCTCTGGCCCTGAAATGGACTTTCTTGAAGGAGACCCTACAGCTGAGTATATGCCCCTAAAATTCAATGTATTGTAGCCTTGAAATTCTGGACAACTTCATTTGTTTGATGCTGTCATCCCTAAAGGGTAACACATTGGAAATATAACAAGAGCCTTCTAAACCTTCTGCCATTGTATTAATGACTTGATTGATGATATATTAATGTTCACAAATGAGCTTGCTACTGTATTTTTTCTTTTTCATTCTCTTTCATTTAATTTTTAATTTTTTTATTTCCATTTTTTTCTCAAGAACTTTGCTTTCACTTATCTGGAAACATTTATTATGATCAACTATGTCAACTATGTGATGTATTTTCTTTAAATAAAAACAACCTTTCCACAAAGTGTAATTAGGTAGTTATGAAACTATTATTGAATTTGTTTATGCTTCTATATCTTTTAGGGGGCCACACCTGATGGTGTGAGCTCAGAAATCACTCCTGAGCAGGCTTGGGGGACCATATGGATGCTGGGGTTGGTTATGTGCAAGAAAAATATCCTACCACTGTGCTGTCACTCTGGCCCTGTTTCGTTTGTTATTTTGGGTCACACCAAAATAACAGCGACTATTCCAAGCTTTTAGCTTGGGGGTAGTGCTCCAGGAACCATCTATAATACTAGGTATTGAACCTGGTTAACAGCAAGCATGGCAAACGCCTAACCCCTATGTTGTTTCTCTGGTTCCAAATTACTGTCTTTTTTTTTTTTGGTTTTGGGACCACACCCGGCTGTGCTCAGGGGTTACTCCTGGCTGTCTGCTCAGAAACAGCTCCTGGCAGGCATGGGGGACCATATGGGACACCGGGATTCGAACTAACCACCTTTGGTCATGGATCGGCTGTTTGCAAGGCAAACACCGCTGTGCTATCTCTCCGGGCCTCCAAATTACTATCTTTTACATTCCAAAAGAAAAAATAGTGCCTTTATAACATGCATTTACTAAACTCATTGGTTCACATTATTACAATTGTTCCCCCCCCTTTTTTTCCACCTATTACTTGACTTTCTGCATATTCTTTTCATTGAACTTTCTTCTACATGCTGTTACTTTCTCCTTTATTTTGGTTATATAAGTACTTTATTGCATGTTTTCTCAAATAGTAAGTTAGATACAAGTTTTGAGGCTCTTAAGACCATAAAACAAAGAAAAGAGAAAAATAATACTTAACTGCCAGGGGAGATACCATGATCACTAAGGAGGTTTTCCCACGGTGACGCTTATCTATTGCTTTCTGGATGTGCTGACCCCTGCGATTTCCCCAAATGTGGGAAACTCAACCGCACAATTTATGGTAGCGGGGAACTGCTTTCTTGCTCTCCCCTGAAGGAAAAAAAAGAAAGAGAAAAATATTAAAGAAAGTGAGAAAGTTAAATGTTTTTAAATGTGTTTATTCAGTCTGATACAATTTAATCTTGATACTTTGTAAAGCTACTATCTCACAAGCTAGCTTTATTTTATAACTAATTCTACTATTACTATTTTTTATTTTTATTTTTATTGTGGTGTCAGCCACCAAACTTGGTGCAAAATTTGTACTTTGCTGCTGAGCCACATTCTGAGCCCCAGACTGGTTATAAAAGAAAGACTTATTTTCCAGGAATTGATTTGGTCTGATATTTAATTTACTTATGTTACTGGAGGAAATTTAAATAAAATGCTGGGAAGCCAGTGGTTCAGCACACCTGTAAGTGTGGTGATTTGTGGTTCCTTCTGCTTTCAGTGATCAACTTACTGTACTTAAATCTACATATACTTGGAAGAGAAAAAAAATTAAGATTCTTTGTTTTATAGTTCTTAGATTGACATTAAAAGTTGTTGAGGGACCAGAATTACAGTATAGTCGGTAGGGTGCTTATTTTGCAAGTAGCCAACCTAGTTTTGACCCCGGGCATCCCATCTGATGCCTGGAGCATTAACAGAAGTGATTCCTGAGTGCAGAGGCTGGAGTTACCCTTAGCATAATCAGGTGTGATCCCAAATCAAAACGAAACAAGCAAACCAAAGTTTTGTTTGTCCTCAGAGAAAGTACAGGGTCAAGGTACTTGTCTTGCATGTAACTGACCCTCGTTTGCCCCCTGGTTCTATATGTCCTAGGAGTACTGGGGTGGGGGTGGAAGATGAGGGCTGACCTCTAAGCACTACAGTGTGTTGCTCCAAAACAATGAAATAAAATATCTGTTTGGGGTGAGGGGTAGTTTTTGCCCTTAGTGTTTAAGAGCCCTCAGTTCTTAAGATCTGCTTTTTAATAGCTTAGATTGGACTTTAAGTTTATATTTTGTTTAACTTGCTGTTTAGTAATTAAATTTTTTATGAAGTCGCTATGAATCACAGTTATTCATGATTGAGTTTCAGGAATACAGTGTTTCAGTATCCCTCATCAATGTCCATTTCTCTCCAACAGTGCCACCCCCCACTTTCCTACCCACCTGCCTACCTCTATGAGAGACACTTTTGAGAAACTTTTGGCCCTGCGGTTTGCTGTACTGTTGCCAAAAAGGTTTTATGCATAACCCTTTCCTACCTTTCAGCCCCCACTCTTCCTCTTTGTTGAACCTCCCTCCAGTGTTATTGTGTTACCTTCTCTGACCTTCCTCCAACTCCCCAAGTGACATGCTACAGAAAACCAGTTAAGCTTTTGTTTCTGTTGCCTTTGGGCATTTGTTACTCCCTTACTGTGTTTCTTTTGTGTGCATTTAAGAGAGGTCATTCTGTGTCATCTCTCTCCATAATTTAGTAATTTTTTGTTTTTCTGGTTTACACATCTAATATTTTATCTCTTGTTTTAGATTTCTTCCAATCACTTTTCTTTTTTAAGTCCTCATGAATTACAGAGTTTTTCATTATTTGTTTTCAGGCATACAGTGTTCCAACACTGATTTCTTTACCAGTGTCCACTTTCCTTCATCGATGTGCCTGATTTCTTCCCCACTCACTATTCTGTCTCTATGACAGGCAGTTCCTTTTTTTTTCCTAAAGGCACTGTGGTTTATAGAACTGTTACTGCTACATTTCCTGCATTTCTCTTTATCACCTTTCAGCACACCCTGCTCCTCCCAAGTAACAGAGTAAATGCTTCCCCAATCATTATCATAGGGTTCTCTTCCTTGTCTTATTTCCCTACTCCCCAAACTCTCACCCCCCCTCACACCGTGGCAGGCAAACTTCCTATGGAAGACCAGTCCTTATGTTCTTTGTTTCTATTACCTTTCAATTCTATTACCTTTATTTCTATGGCCTAAGTACATCAAGTAGAGCATGGAAAACCTCTTCAATAAATGGAATTGAGGAGCTGGAACGGTGGCGTTAGAGGTAAGGTGTCTGCCTTGCAAGCGCTAGCCTAAAATGGGACCTCAATTCGATTCCCCCAGTGACCCATATGGTCCCCCCAAGCCAGGAGTGATTTCTGGTCGCATAGCCAGGAGTAACCTTGAATATCAATGGTGTGGCCCCCCCAAAACAAAACAATCCAAAACAAAAAAATGGAATTGAGAAAACAGAATAGGGAGCCGGGAGGTGGCGCAGGAGGTAAGGTGCCTGCTGCCTTGCCTGTGCTAGCCTAGGACAGACCACG
>PVKC010041605.1:0-12121 GCA_004027635.1 Crocidura indochinensis
CGGTCCGTCCTAGGTTAGCGCAGGCACCTTATCTCCAGCGCCACCGCCTGGCCCCGAACCTATGACCTTTTGCATGAAAGACAAACGCCTTACCTCCATGCTATCTCCCGGGCCCCAACATCCATTTTTTTTTTAATATAGTCATTCCTTCTTAAGATAGTTTTTGAGTTCTCACTCTGAGTTTCTTGCTTTTTTCATGCTGGGACACAGTCAATAACAATGCAGATAAGGTTCAGTTTTCTCTGAGGTTATCTATTAATGGAAAAAAATTCAAGCAGAAGATGTCCTTGACAAAAATTAACTTAATTATTTTGAAATCTGGGGGAAGGAAAGGAAGGAGTGAAGGGTCTCTGTACTCAGAAGTCCCTCCTGGCAAGCTTGGGGGACCATATGGGAGGTCAGGATTCGAACAGTGGTCTGTCTTGGGTCAGCCGCATGCAAGGAAGCCACACAACCACTTAACCCATTACCACTCTGAGAGAGAGGGGTCTCAATGGATCACTTGATCCTTTTTATTTGTCTTTAAAGATTTAGGTTATTCATGTGTTAACATATCTATGAAGATTGACAATAACTGTTCAGAGTTGTGAGTGTATTGCCAGAGAGTTAGTGCATCAGGCAAAGGGGTTGCCTTGCTTTCAGACAACTTAGATTCAGTCCCTAGCACCTCATATGCTCCCCCTCAAGCCCTACCAGGAGTAATCCAGGGATTACTGGATTATATATATATACTCAGGAGCACAGAGCAAAGTGTGTGAATAAGATGGGTATGGCCACTTTCCCTCAAAAAACAACTTATGGGGCTGACGAGGTGTCTCTAGAGGTAAGGTGTCTGCCTTGCAAGCACTAGCCAAGGAAGGACCGTGGTTCAATCCCCCAGCATCCCATATGGTCCCCCCAAGCTAGGGACAATTTCTGAGCGCTTAGCCAGGAGTAACCCCTAAGCATCAAACAGGTGTGGCCCGAAAAAAAAACTTACATAGTTGTTCTTATAACAACCTATGAATAATTGTCATTCAGATAGAAAAATAATTATAATTATTTAAATATTAACTTTGACTTCCTAGACATGTATGACATGTAAACATGATCTCCTAGACTGGTCATGATAGCTGTGCACTTACTGGAATTCGAGTTTCATGAAAATAGCATGATTCACTGAATTCACCATGACAAGCTATACTCATAAAGAGCAAAGCGGCCTCTTTCCACTGCGGTGGGAAATGGGGGTAAAGCTTTCCTGTGTCTCTGTGTCCTCCAAAGTTAGCAAAGAAAAGAACTTTGGCTACTCAGTTTTCAATGGCCAGATAATTTTTGACATGGAGGCCAAGGTAATTCGATGGGAGAAAGAATAGTAATACTAGAACAAGGGGATGATATCCATGTGCAAGAGAATAACAGTAGAGCATACTATATGCTGAAAGAAAAAAAAGCTCAGAATGAATCAAATTCCTAAATTAACAATAAAATCTTATGAGAAATATTAGAGGTATATCAACCTAATCTCACATTTGTGAATGGGTTTATATAAATGACACTCAAAGCACAAGCAACAATTATGCTTCATCAAAATGAAAGACTTTCCTATTCTAAAGCATATTGTCGAGCAAGTTAAAAAAATGTTGATAGAATGAGACAAAAAGTATTTGCAAGGATTCATCTGAGTGGGTTCTCAAATCCAGAATACAGAGAGAAGTCTGACACTGGGGGGCTGGCTCAAAGGGTGGAGATATGTGCTGTGTGCCCAGATGCCCTCCCTTTTGTCTGTGACATTATATGGTTTCCCTGAACACCTCTGGTATAAGCAACTCCTCTGAATCCACATGGGAGTGTCCCCTCCTCCCATAAAATGATACCTGCTATTAATCCAAAACAAAGGTGGCCCCCATCTTTCTCTTTCCTTTATTTATTTATTTATTTTTGGTTTTTGGGCCACACCCGGTGACGCTCAGGGTTTACTCCTGGCTATTCGCTCAGAAGTCGCTCCTGGCAGGCACGGGGGACCATATGGGGAACCGGGGAATCGAACTGCGGTCCATCCTAGGTTAGTTTAGGCACTTTACCTCCAGCGCCACCGCCCGGCCCCCTTTCTCTTTCCTTTAAACCTCTCCCTTTAGTATGTAAAAGCCCACCTGGTTGAGTTTACCCTGCCCTACCTGGTTGAATTGGTTCTGGGAGAATAAAGAAAGTCCATTTTGGCTTGGCATGGAGAGAGAGCATGAGGCAAGAAGCAAACTGACTCCATGACTATCCTGACTGGCTTGGTTTATTCATTCTTTGTGGCTACCCTACCTGCATCAGATCATCTGCCTGGGGGTGGAAATACACGTATGCAGTGATTTCACAACCTGGGGTTTATTTTACAACTCCCCTCCCCCACCAGCAC
The DNA here is from genome assembly GCA_004027635.1 of Crocidura indochinensis. Taxonomy (NCBI): domain Eukaryota; kingdom Metazoa; phylum Chordata; class Mammalia; order Eulipotyphla; family Soricidae; genus Crocidura; species Crocidura indochinensis. Next base: position 2,387 of record PVKC010041605.1, read on the forward strand.
CACAAAATATGGTCTGAAAACAGTCCAGAAAACTTAAGAATTAAAAGACAATTCCGGAGCCCGGGAGATAGCATGGAAGTAAGGCATTTGCCTTTCATGCAAAAGGTCATCGGTTCAAATCCTGGTGCCCCATATGGTTCCCGTGCTTGCCAAGAGCAATTTCTGAGCATGGAGCCAGGAGTAACCCCTGAGCACTGCTGGGTGTGACCCAAAAACCAAAAAAAAAAAAAAAAGATTACAGATTACAAAGACTAAAAGACAATTCCATTTAAAAATAGGCATTTCTCCAGAGGGGGATATTCAAATGGCTGCTAAGCATATGAAAAGATGTTCAAAAATAGAGAAATGTAAAACTAAACCACAATGAGAGGCCACGTTATACCAACTAGAAGGGCTATTATAAAAATAAAAACAAAAGCAAAATGTAAAGACAGAAAATAGCAAGGGAAGGTGACGATGAAAGCTTTATAAAGTGTGGGTGGAAATGTAAAATAATGTGCTATGGAAACGTTTGACAGCTCCATAAAAAGGTAAACGCAGAAGTGCTGTGTGAGGCAGCATCCTTGAAAACAGATAGTCAAAAATTTATTTGTAACATGAAGGTTCACATTTTGCAGAAACAGTCCAAATGCCCACCCATAAATGAATGAATTAGAGATGGTAGCATTGCTATGCAGTAGGATAGGACTCAGCCATTAAAAGAGGTGTGGTTGGACTGAATAGAAAAGACAGCAGTTGGGCCCAGAGAGATAGCACAGTGATGTTTGCCTTGCAAGCAGCCGTTTCAGGACCAAAGGTGGTTGGTTCAAATCCCGGTGTCCCATATGGTCCCCTGTGCCTGCCAGGAGCTATTTCTGAGCAGACAACCAGGAGTAACCCCTGAGCACAGCCGGGTGTGGCCCAAAAACCAAAAAAAAAAAAAAAGAAAAAAGAAAAGACAGCAGTTAAGGTGGTTGCCTGCACACCACCGACAGGAGTTTGATCCCAGTATCACATATGATGATCCCCAACCTCACCAGAAGTGCTCTATGAGCTCAGCATCAGGAATAAGCCCTACACACTGCTGGGTGTGTAACAAAAGCAAACCCCTGAGCCCCAAAAGATTAGTGGTTGCATGTGTCTATGAATGTTTTAAAAACAGACATTGAATTATGGGCTGGAGAGAGAGTATAAGGATTAAGGTACTTTCCTTGCTTGTGGCCAAATCCAGTTTGGTCCTCTGCACTGCATATAGTCTCCTAAATACCACTAGGAATGATCCCGAAGCACAGAATTAGGTGAAGCTCCCAAGTACTGCTGGGCAATGTGAACCACACTGCCCTCCACACACTCCCAAGCATATTCTGATCAAAGCAAAGTTTCAAAACTCAAACTTAGGATCAAAATGGGGCCAGGATCCAGAGCAATAGTATAATGGGTAAGGCACATGCCTTGAAAATGGCTGATCTGAGGGCCTGGAGAGATAGCACAGTGGTGTTTGCCTTGCAAGCAGCCGATCCAGGACCAAAGGTGGTTGGTTCGAATCCGGGTGCCCCATATGGTCCCCCGTGCCTGCCAGGAGCTATCTCTGAGCAGACAGCCAGGAGTAACCCCTGAGCACAGCCGGGTGTGGCCCAAAAACCAAAAAAAAAAAAGAAAATGACTGATCTGGGTTTGATTCCCAGCATCCCATATGGTCATCTGTGCACCACCAGGAATAATTCCACAGTGCAGAGCTAAGAGTAAGCCCTGGTGTGGCTCCAAACCAAAAGCACAAAATGAACCAACAAAAAGAAGAAGGCCAGTTCACTATCCTCTGAGTGAACTAACTACAGCTTCTTGACATTTTTCTCAGGGGGAATGGGTTAAAAAGTGTTGTCTAAGGGATGCATTTTGTTTGTTTGTTTTTGGGCCACACTCGGCGGTACTCAGGGGTTACTCCTGGCTCTGCTCTCAGAAATCGCTCCTGGCAGGCTGGGGGGACCATATGGGATGTCGGGATTTGAACCACCATCCTTCTTTGCCTTGCATGAAAGGCAAACGCCTTACCTCCATGCTATTTCTCTGCCCCTAAGGGATGCATTTTTAACAGCATGGGGGGGGGGGTGGTTGAGGAATTGAGATGCTAAAGCTTCAGCAAATTCCCAGCTGCAGCTCCAGATCTGAAGTAAAGTTCCAGTCTCCCTGGATCCCATGTACTATCCCTAAAAGGAAGACACCTCAGCTTGACTCAAAACTGTCCCACTTTGCTTTAAGTTATGTTTGACTTCAATTACGGTCTTCTTGCAGTCTTGAAATCTTACTAAGCCATCAGAGAGCACTTATACTGCTGTTAAGGCGGTGTTAAGGCATGTGTTGAGGGGGACAGATTTTTTTTTTTTTGCATCAACTACTGCAGTCCAATACCACACCCTACACCCTCCAACAGAAATGGCTCAGTTCCATAACTTAAACTTATCAGACATCCAAGCCACCACGTTTGTTATAGATCTATACATCTTGGACCATTTTATAGTTCAATATAAATTGTGTTGTCAACCCAGTGGTATCACAGGAAATCTGTGATCTGGAAAGTTACATAGAAATCTACCGACCTAAACAAAAATACAGAAGGCTCAAGTAGCACTGATCACAGCCCAGTCAATTTTTAGATCCTGACTTTAGTAACACCATGGAAAGATATAGCAATCATTTAATCAATTAATTTTGGGTTTTGGGTCACACCTGGTAGCACTCAAGGGTTACTCCTGGTTCTGCACTCTGAAATTGCTCCTGGCAGGATCGGGGGTGGGGGTGGGGGGACTATATGGAATGCCAAGGATCGAACCCAAGGATCTGTCCTGGGTCAGCTGAGTGGAAGGCAAATGCCCTACCACTGTGCTATTGCTCCGTTCCCCCATAAAAATCATCTTAAATTGACCTGCATTGATCTAACTTTTGATAATTGCATTGTGTTTGTGTTGTGACAAACATTCTGAAGTAAATATATTTGTGCGTGCAAGGAGGCAGGGTGGTAGATGGAATATTGGGGACACTAATGAAAAGAAGGTCACACTGGTGTTGGAACAGTTAATATCTGAAATGACTGTATTGTGAACAACTTGGTAAACCACAGTGTTGTAATAAAAATTATAAGAAGAAAAAACTGTGGGACCAGAGTGGTAGCACAGCAGTAGGGCATTTGCCTTGCATGAGACTGACCCAGGAGGGACGCAAGTTTGATCCCCAGAATCCCATATAGTCTCCTATGCCAGGAGCAGTTTCTCAGTGCATAGCCAGGAGTAACTCCTGAGCACTGCTGGATGTGGCAAAAAAAAATAACAAACAAACAAACAAAAACAAACAAAAAACAGAAAAAAAACTGTGGACTACTCATTGGTAAGACTATCTCCAGGTAACACTTTCTAGAGGACTGTGGCCAGTTTCATCAGTGTAAAGTTTTTCTCTCTCCATCAAGTGTGTCCCTGTTCCTTCAAGGCAATGGCCCTCCCGTGGTTTTCTCTCCAGCATCCTCTCGCACTCTTGCCTCCTTCTCCTCTCCAGCTGCTCAGGATCATTCCAATCTATCTGACAAGCTCCCCGACGTTCAGAAATGCCGTTCTTGGAATGCCATCTGGTGAACCATTAGATGTGTCCAGATACACGCTCTGAGGATTATCTCCAGGAAAGAAGAAAAATAGAAGGAGTCTCAGAACTATTTATACAATCCTACGGCAGGCTTTGGCCTGGAAAAAAAAAAGAAAGTAGGACTTGAAAGAGTTTTGATTGTGCTGCTTCTTTCCTGTATTGCATGGAGTTTAAATTATAACCATCTGTTCCAGAAGATATAAAAATCCTGACTTAGATCATCTGCCACACTCACAGAACACAAAGCCCTTGGGGGAATCTTATATTCACGGAGACACTCAATAATGATTCTCTGCAGATCACTGTGGAAACCCGGCCCTATGCTACTTCTATACCATTACCTGGCAGCCTCATTTGCCTTGAGGCCAGAGGGGAAAGGGGTGTCGATCTAGAAAGCAGAGCTTCCACTGTACCACTTCCCTGGGTGCTGACACTGTCATTCTGCCTCTGTCTCACTGGGAGATGGTGGCGGTAAAAGCTGTCTTCCTGCCAGCTCGTATTAGTGAACGTTAAACCACCTGTCTCTGCTCATGTCGGTGTTTGTCTTTAATTCTCAAAACACCCCCAATCATTCCTGCTGGATTCAAAGGCATTTCACATTCGGTGGCTAATTTAATTTGCTTTCATTATCCATCATATTGGACAGGTACGGGTGGGAGAAGCCCCAATCTGAGATTCACCATTGGCAGTGGGGCTCCTCCCATGGCCCCTCTATTCCTTTGCCTGTCTGAGCTTGGCGAGGGGCTCTTCTGAGCCTTCTGGTGTTCTGGAGGGGAAGCCTGATCTTATGGCCACTTCTGGTCTCATTCTCCAACCACTGAGAACCATCGTCTGGCATTTAGTTAACATCTCAGACTCCATTTTTCTCCCTCAACAGACTTCCTTCACTCAAGAAGAAACTCTTCCCTTCCTTCTTCCCAGTATTAAAACTTTTATTCCATATCAACTGCTTCACAAGAAATGTTCCAGGATTTGAGATACAGAAATTAAGATCCTGGATTTGAGGCATGAACAGACAAAGTAGCAGATAAGGTGCTTGCCTTGCAAGTGGTCAACCTGGACTAAATTTTCGGCAATATTTATGATCCCTCGAGATCCATCAGCAGTGATCCCTGAGCATCACTAACTATGGCCCCTTCAAAATAAACAAACAGAAAATCATTAGACTAAATCTGGGTGGGAGCAGTGGCGAAAATGGTAAGGCGTCTGCCTTGCCTGTGCTAGCCTAGGATGGACCAAGGTTCGATCCCCCGGCATCCCAGATGGCCCCCAAAACAGGAGCGATTCTGAGCGCATAGCAAGGAGTAACCCCTGAGTGTCACTGGGTGTGGCCCAAAAGGAAAAAAAAGTATAAAAGATAAAATAAAATTTGAAAAATAAAAAAGGGGCAGGAGCAATAGTGCAGTGGTATGGCGTTTGTCTTGCATGCAGCTGACCCATGATGGACCTTGGCTCGATCCCTGGTATCCCATATGGTCCTCCAAGTCAGGAGCGATTTCCGAGCTCATAGCCAGGAGTAACCCCTGAGCATCAACTAGGTGTGGCTCAAAAACAAAACAAAAAACAAACAAAGAAGACTAAAACCAAATAAAAATACTGTATTTTATCCCAAAGTAATCAAAATCTATTTGGTTTTATTGTTGATGTTGTGAATTCAGCCATACCAAGTGGTGCTGGGGACAGCTCTCAGTTCTTTCCTTGAGGGTTTGTTCCAGAAGGTGCTCAAGGCATGGTGTGGTTCTGGGAACTGGCCCTTGGCTTCCTACATGCAAAGCATGTTCTTAGCACGTTGAGCTCTCTTTAGCCCAGCAACTGTCACACCCCACTCAGGAAAAGCAGACACCAGAAGTACTCTCTAGCTTTCCCAGGTGCACTGCTCTTCTAAAAAGGAATTTTGCCAAAAAGTCCTGCCTAAGAGAAGTCAATGAGTTGACCCTTTAGTGTGGAGTGTTTGGCATTAATTCTACATGGTTGTGACTACATCTCTCTTTATTTTTGACCATTAGAAATCAGGCCTCAGTATTTCTCCTTCTAACAAAGGAGAACAGTATCAAAATCCCTCCAAAAGTTCTTTCAGTGACCAGTTGTCTCTGATCTGTGCTACCCTGGCGCCAAAATTATTGTTTTTCCCAAAACTCAGCTCAGGATGAAAGCAATTTTCAGTTTTTCCCCAAAACTCTAAAACTTTTTCTCTCTTCCCTGAAAATTACTAGTCTGCTTACTCAAAGAATTTCCCACTTCCCTGAAAATTACGTAGCTCCCTCTGCTTTACCCAAAACAAAAACCAACCCACAACAAACTCCTTTTCACCCTCAGTATTTTGGATCTTTAATTATGTAGATTTTAGCTAGCCTTTTCCATTGTGCTCCTCCAACCAGCTCCCATCTCCTTTGATCCCCCAAGAAAATTATTCTGCATTCCAGAGTCAACTTTAAAAGTCACTCAGCAAAATCAATAATTTTGTCTTCATCTCCATAGACGCAAGTCCCCATACATTGTGTGTGGTAATTCATTTTTCTACAGTAATATTTCCTTCTTCGGTCTCCTCGTGTTCCACTCTCTCCCGTGAAAGGCCTCCGAACCCACGAAGACACTGTTTAGAGACGAAAGACGTCTGCAACAAGCAACTGAAATCTTATGTTCAACAAACCATGGAAATAAACAGCTACTTAAAACAGGATGAACTCTAGCAGCTCCGTAAGGACAGAGTTCCATGGTGTGGAGGAGGAATGATTCATAAACTTGAAAATTTTATTTTTACCTCTACCACATACAACTTTCTAGCATTTGAGAATACTTTGCTTTATTTTATATCTCATAGATTTAAAAAAATTCTCTCTTCATCCAAAAGGGCATAAGTGCACCTATATTCATTGCAGCACTGTTTTTAATAGCCAAGATCTGGAAACAGTCCAAGTGCCCAATAACAAAGGAATGGTTAAAGAAATTGTGGTGCAGACACGATGGAATTGTACTCGGCCATGAGAAAAGATAAAGTCTGGCAGTTTGCTGCATGTTGGATGGAATTGGAAGGTGTCAGGATATGTGAAATGAGTAATACCACATGGTCTCATGCAGATGTGGAGGAAAAAGAAGCAAGAGGCCCCTTGGAAACAAGTCTTGAGATAAGCTCAACAGCACTGGAAGTACTGGTGGTGAAGGGATCAAAGAATCATGGACAAAGGGTATTAACACTGTGGTGGGAGGGATTGAGGTAGCCACACAGCAAGAAGAAAATAGTAGCTTCAGTTGTTAAACCATAATATACCATTATTTAAAAATGACTTATTACATAAAAAATGTAAAGGAGTCCCAAAATTCTGCTTTCAAGGTCTATGTCTTTTCATCTTCCAGAATAAACCTCTATCTTTTAGGGATCTCACAGATAAAAATGTAACCTTTGATGCCAGAGTGGTAGCACAGTAGTAGGGCGTTTGTCTTGCACACAGAAAGCAAAATCAGGACAGACCTGGGTTCAATCCCCAGCATCCCATATGGCCCCCCAAATCTATCAGGAGCGATTTCTGAGCACAGAGCCAGGAGTAACCTCTGAGCACCACTGGGTGTGGCCCCCAAACCAAAAACAAACAAAAATGTAGCTTTGGATCATTTTGCTTGGATTTTAGTGGGGTTCTTGAGATCAAGTAAGGGGAAAGATTTGGATCCTGTTGGTCAAAAATTGTCTCACTAACATTGACTCATCCAACAAAATCCTCGCTCGGACTGTCATACACCAGAAAATACAGATTCTTTGCGAGGAAAGTGTCCTCAAAATCAGAGCATGCAAAGACCCCCACAAAGATAAGGAAAAAGAAAGCTCAGAGGCCGGAGAGATAGCATGGAGGTAAGGCGTTTGCCTTTCATGCAGAAGGATGGTGTTTCGAATCCCAGCATCCCATATGGTCCCCTGTGCCTGCTAGGGGCGATTTCTGAGCATAGAGCCAGGAGTAGTCCCTGAGTGCTGCCGGGTGTGACCCAAAAATCAAAATTGAAAGCTCAGAAGCCAGGCATTTTCTTCACTATCTTTTGAGAGAGCAGCAGAAAGCACTCCTCAGCTGCATAGCCAAGGTAAAGTCATTGCAGAGACAGAACTAGGAGCCAAGCAGAGCACTCAGTACTCAGTTCTTTCCTACCAGAACCCAAAACCCAGGGGAGCGTCAAACTGGTGTCTTAGAAGTAAAATAGCACCAACTTGAGTGGTCATCTGGGAACATGAGAAGGGCGAGGAATATGGAACCAGAGGAAGAGCAGAGAATGCATCATCTCTGCTTCCAGAGGAGAGAGTCAAGATCTTGCTCCAAAGGAGAAGTAAACAGTCAAACTTGTGGAAGAGGAAATGGAATACTAGACAATGTGCTAGAGAATGTGGGGCCTTGACTGAGCCAACAGCATGACCCACCCCTGGGAAATGTATGTTCCCTCCAGAATACTGGAAGGAACCGGTTTGGCTTGAGAGGGGTACCTGGCCTGGCAGGGGATGGCTTTCCCAGCAGCCCTTGGGACAGAGCCAGCTAGTTTAATGTTTAATGGTGAGAGGTCAGAGGAGAAGGTAGCACAGGCAGTGGCGGTGAGCATTCGAGGGCGAAATGAAGTAGGGGAGGGACAGAAGCAATAGTACAGCTGGGAAAGCATTTGTCCTGTATGTGGCTGACCCGGTTCCATCCCCTACATGCCTTGCACATGACCAACCCTGGTTCAATCCTTAGCATCCCATATGGTTCCCCTGACGCCCCGCCAGGAGTGATTCCTGAGTGCAAAGGCAGGAATAAGTCCTGAGCAGAGCCAGGAATGACTCCAAAACAAAACAGACAACAACAACAAAGAAATTGAAGTAGAGGAAAAACCAGAGAGCTAGTACAGCAGGTAGGGCATTTGTCTTGCATGTGGCTGATCGAGTACCTTCACCCACATCCATCCCATATGGTTTCCCCCTCACACCCTGCCCCCCCAAGCATCGCCAGGAGTGATTCCTTAGTGCAGAGTCAGGAGTAACCCCTGATCATTACTGGGCATGGTCAAGAACAAAACAAAAGAAATAGAAATTAAATAGGGGAGCTTGTCACATAGGGGAAGCTTTGACACTATTTATTTCTTTGCAACATTCAAGCAAAAGTTGGAGTTTCGAAAACCTTGCATCATGCATCATGAGATTCTGTGTCTTCAGATGAGATTAGTGGTGATCTAATGTGTGTATGTGGGGGTGTTATGGAATCAGAGTTCAGAGGAACTCACAACTCATGAACCAGCATTTTTGTTGTTGTTTAATGGAATTTGGTTACACTGTTTAACAATAGTATTAATTTCCGAAGTCTGGAAGTACAACCTCCTACCTTAATCCTCATGTTACCCATCTTGGATATCACTCCCCAAAAAAGAGGTTTGTCCCTTTAAGAGCGAAGAAATTTCTCAATTTGTGACTCCTAATTTAGAAGCAGAGTAAGGGGTAGAGGGATAAGAACCCTAATTGGAGGATGGTGAAAGTGGCATCCTTGGGGTTGATATTGTTAATATTGGTCGTTGGTGCTTGTTAGTTAGAAGCTGGCTGGGTTTTCCGAACTGCTTTTCTGCAAGGATCCTGGCCTCCTTCCTGCCTGTTTTCTCTAGTAAACACATTCTGAGAAGAAAACCCTGTCTAGCTGGAGTTGTTCCTGCATGGTAACAGGCAGGAACTGAATTCTTTACAATCCCTAATCCATCGCATTCCCTCCAACCCACTGTTTGGTCATCTCATTCTGCACTCAAAGGCCTATGGTGTCTTGTCATCAACTATTGTGGATTCCCTTGTTTTGTTGCTCTATGTACCATAAAGGAGTGAAATCACTGGTACTTGTCCTCTTTCTGATTTATTTCACATAACATGAAACTCTCCAACTTCTTTCTAACTTGCAGCAAATGGCAAGATTTCATCTTTTCTTATAGTTGCATAGTATTTTATTGTGTATTTGGACCGTGACTTTCTCTGACATTAGACATTTGGTTGTTTCCATATCCTAGATATTGTGCTCAATATTTCCATGAATGTAGCCATGATACATATTTTTAGAATTAATGTTTCTGTCTTCTTGGGATAGATAACTAATTGGATTGCTAAATTGTCTGTCCTTAGTTTATTCTTTTTTTTTTTTTTTT
>PVKC010041606.1:0-12113 GCA_004027635.1 Crocidura indochinensis
CACCCAAATAAACAGGATCACAAATGAAAGGGGAGAGATTACAACAGAACCCCAAGAAATCCAACACATCATGAGGGCATATTATGAACAACTATACTCAGTTAGATTAGAGAACCCAGAAGAAGGTGACAGATTCTTGGAAAAATACCAGCTTCCAAGACTAGAAAAGGAGGATGTAGAAAGCCTAAACAGGCCAATCGCCTCAGAGGAAATAGAAACAGTAATTAGGAAACTTCCCAAGAACAGAAGTCCAGGCCCAGATGGTTTTACAGCTGAATTCTATCAAACTTTCCAAGAAGAACTACTTCCACTGATTCATAGGCTCTTCCACACCATTGAAAATACAGGAATTCTCCCCAATTCCTTCTATGAGGCTAATATAACCCTGATTCCCAAAGAGGGCAAAGATACCAACAGGAAAGAAAACTACAGACCAATCTCACTAATGAACATAGACGCAAAAATACTAAACAAAATCTTAGCGAACCGAATACAGCAATATATCAAAAAGATTATACACCACGACCAAGTGGACTTCATCCCAGGGATGCAAGGATGGTTCAACATATGCAAATCAATCAATATCATAAACCACATCAATAATACAAAAGACAAAAACCACATGATCATATCAATCGATGCAGAAAAGGCATTTGACAAAATCCAACACCCATTCATGCTGAAAACACTAAGCAAAATAGGTGTGGAAGGAACTTTTCTCAAGATAGTCACAGCTATCTATGAAAAGCCCACAGCCAACATTATTCTTAATGGTGAAAAACTGAAAGCATTTCCATTAAGGTCAGGAACCAGGCAAGGATGTCCACTTTCTCCACTCTTATTCAACATAGTCCTAGAAGACCTAGCAATAGCAATCAGACAAGAGAAGGGAATCAAAGGAATTCAAATAGGGAAAGAGGAAATTAAAACTATCTCTTTTTGCAGATGACATGATGATATTCATGGAAAACCCTAAAGAATCCACAGTAAAACTCCTAGAAACAGTAAACCAATAGAGCAAAGTGGCTGGTTATAAAGTAAATACACAAAAGACAGTAGCATTTCTCTACACAAATAATGAAGCAGAAGAGAGAGAAATTAAGAACACAACTCCATTTAAAATAGTACCAAAAAACATCAAGTATCTTAGGAATCAGCCTTACACAGGAAGTTAAGGACTTATACCAGGCAAACTTCAAAACACTTCAGAAAGAAATTGAAGAAGATCTGGGGAAATGGAAAAACATCCCATGCTCATAGGTAGGTAGAATCAACATAATCAAAATGACCATCCTACCCAAACTCCTATATAGTTTCAATGCAATCCCAATCCAAATTCAGACATCATTCTTCAAAGAATTAGAACAATCTATCATAAAATTTATCTGGAACCACAAAAGACCCAGGATAGCCAAACAAATACTAAAAAAAAAGGAAGCTGGGTGACATAACCTTTCCTAACCTGAAGCTATACTATAAAGCCATACTGATCAAAACAGTATGGTACTGGTACAAGGACAGAGCCTCAGACCAATGGGTTTGAACAGAATTCCCAGACATAAGCCCCCAGATACAGTCAACTGATATTCGACAAAAGAGCCAAAAACTTGAAATGGGACAAAGTAAGTCTTTTCAACAAATGGTGTTGGTACAACTGGAAAACCACATGTATGAAACTCAAAATTTGCCCATACCTCACTCCTTATACAAAAATAAACTCAAAATGAATCAAAGACCTCGAAATTAGACCCAAATCTTTAAAGTTTATAGAGAATAAAATAGGTAGAACACTCGAAGATCTATATATCAAGAAGGTCTTCGAGAATGGAGCACCAATGGCAAGAACTCTAGTGGCAAACATAAACAAATGGGACTAAGTCAAACTAAAAAGCTTCTGCATGGCAAAAGAAACCCTACCTAACACAAGAAGACAGTTAACTGATTGGGAAAAAATCTTTTCACCCATCATATCAGATAAAGGACTGATATCCAGAATTTACAAAACACTCAGAAAACTAAGCCTCCCCAAACAAAATAAAGCCATAAAAAAAGGGAAGATGAAATGAATAGACACGTCTCTGAAGAAGACCGAAAGATGGCCAACAAACACATGAAAACATGCTCACCTTCACTCATCAATAGGAAATCCAAATAGAGACAACAATGAGATACCACCTTACACCAGTGAGGATCTCTCGCATCAAAAACAATAGCAACAATCTCTGTTGGCGGGGATGTGGCATGAAAGGCACTCTCATCCACTTCTGGTGGGAATGTCCCCTATTCAACCCCTATGGAGAACAGTCTGGAGAGGGCTGCTTAATTAACTCAGAATTGAGCTACCATTTGACCCAACAAATGCTCTCCTAGGTATCTACCCTCAAGATGGAAGGACATTCATTCCAAAGTATGTGTGCACACCACTATTCATAGCAGCAATTAGTATAATAGCCAAGTCTTGGAACGAACCTCAATGTCCAACAACAGATGAATGGATCATTAAGATGTGGTATCTATACACAATGGAATACTACATGGCAGTCAGAAATGATACAATCACAGACTTTGCAACAACGTGGATGGACCTCGAACATATTATGTTAAACGAAGTAAGCCAGAAGATGAAAGTTAAACACAGAATGATAGCACTATTCTGAAGTAGCTAGAACATACACCTTATATACAACAAATACTCAGGGCAGAAACTCAAAACACTATAACAGTCAACATATACCGGAGAGCAGCACCCAAAACATATGAAAGAGGATCAACACAAATTCCGGACTATGCATTATGCCCCCCCCCACCCACACAAACACAAACACAAAAACAAAAACACGGCAACAGTAAAAACAGCAGCATAGAAAGACCAGGTAAGTAACCAGCCTTCTACTATAAAGGCCCACAATAAGCCTTTAGGGATCTTATGAAAGCACTTCATGATAATATCTTTCAATGCCTTTATCTTTCAAAGCATGGACAAACCAAGAATGCATCTCGGGGCTCAATTACACGAGATACCATACCCAGATTGCACTATGAGAATGCCCCGATAAAACTCCTTTAACACACCCTTTATCTCTAGGTTACACCTTCATATAAGACCAGAAGCACGAGATCACTCAGACCATCAAAGCAGCGACTGTGACCTACAGAGTTATACTACAGGCTCTACTCATCGAACACACTCAAACTAACATTCCCTCGCTCTTTTCTCCACTCTTCTCACTACTGTTTTTTCTTCTTATTTTTCTCTCCTTTTTTGTCCTTTCCTTCTAATTTAATTTCTCTTTTCTTTCCTGCCCCTTCCATATACTTTCCCCTTTTCCCCCCATTTGAAAACTTGACCATCCCTCCACCCCTCACTCCCACCCAAATTCCCCAACTTATTAAAACTCTTCATCCTCAGTCCCCAAACCAATAGGCATCAAGAATGACCTTCTACCCCAGTGATCCAGTGCCCAGCACCCAAGCAAAGGGACAATCAGTCAAACCCACACCTCGCCCCCTTCAAGAAAAAGCAATCAACTCCCCTCCTGACTCATGCTGCGTGATTCTCTTTACCAACCCTTCCTAACATGGACAGTTACTTGAAACTGGACTTAGTTCTACAAGTATCCCCCAATGCATCAACTCCTCCCAAGTCCTCCCTATTGCAAACCTTTTGCCAATCTCAAGAAGGTCAGGTTGGGAGATGAAAAGGCCCCCAGGAACCCACATCCACAAGGAAATCTCAAAAGACAAAGGGGAAACCTATACTACCATCATAAGTATTACACCTGTATTACACTACTTCTTTACATGCCTTACCCTAAATGCAAGACTCTCTCCTGCATCACCTGGTGGTTCGAGCTAATTTAATTTAATTTTTATTATTTTTTATTTTTATTTTATTTTTTCTTTACTTCATTTGGTAAAAGCCTTTTTCTCTTTTTGTATGTTCACATGAGCACATTTTTTTAATTCTATTTTTATCTTCCTTGGGGGTGTGGCCTGTTTTAGTTTTGTTCTTTCTCCACCCTCAAATGCACTGGGAAGATAATGTAACACCTTTTCTCCCTGCAAAGTCACACTGAAAAAGGTGGGGGGGGATCTATAAAACCGAGCTCTTATTCATTAGGGATAAGAACTCATACTTGTTTACAATACAGGGGTACCTCCTACCTTGTAAATATGTCACGTGGACCCAACTTAGACCACAGGTGATCAGACCAACCATCTAGCCTTGAACCCTGGATCACAATCGTAGAAATGACATACTTCATCACAACAACCACAGGAAACAAATCCCCACTGGGACATGCGTAATAGTGTTTGGACACCAACAAGTGCCAGCCCTATTATGAAATACCCTGACAACAAGGAAAATGGGATCAACTCGACCTAAGTGCAAGTTATCCTACCTCACCAGATAATGATAAGACAAAACCAGAAGACTTGTTACCCTTTGGTCTATCCATATGCCAAGAACATGATTTACAGATGACTGGTTGACAGAACCATGGCCAGACTGTATGTATACTGGGACCAATAAAAAAGCCCTAGTCTAGGGCAAGAGCTACGACTGACATAACAACTATGTTCTCCTAGTTCCAGAGGTCTGTTTGAGACTATTGCAACAGAAGGGGATTCCTGGAAACGTAACAAAAGACACTATCCCAGGCCCCTCAGTAGGACCAGCGTAAAGACCAGGTCTTCCAATCACAGAAGACGGATTAAAACCATACTAAGGGAACAGAACTACTAGAACCACACAGAAAAACATAAGCAGAAGTTCAACTCCTTGACTGGTGTAGATGCCAAGACCTCCAGATACAGATGACTGATTTTATCACCCAGAATACAGCAGAAATCTCCCATACAAAAACCAAGGGGAGAGTAAATGAACCTGAAAGGAGTCTATAGTCAATCCCGTGACAAGGGTGAAGAAACCCTGTATCTCTTAGGCAAAGGAAATTCCTTTCGAATGACCCTAATATTTACTGTGCATCTGCAGGAGGAAAAAAAAAGCACAAAACACTCTTCTTTTATTATCATTATTTACGTATCTATCTTTTGTTGATCTCATTATTGTGAATTGGCTATTGAAGTGGATGTCTCCATGTTTATGTATATTTATTTATTCTCTTCTTTTCTTTTCTTACGTTTATTGCCACATTTCTATCTCAATACCATGGCCTTTATATGGTATTTTTTTGGAATGCTCACTGGATATTTCATTTGACGATTCTTTATGTACGGTTATTCTATGCCACCTTCATTTTCCCCTCCGTCTCTCAAACCAATAATGAAAGCTTCTGGAAGGACTCCACCCATTCCCGGAGTATTTGATCTCTTTCTTTTTTATTTATTTATCCATTTTTTTCTTTATCTTCTATTTTTTTTCTTTTTCAAACAAATCCATATAACTTGTACTGACTAGTCCCGCCTCCCAATGAGGGGGAAAAAGGGGGTTAACCACGACCAAACAGGTGTAAGACCACCAAGTAGTAAGCTAGACCAGAGGGGACCACTTGCTTTAGCAACCCGGCGGGGGGGGGGGTTAGGGGAGAGGATATGGGAAGTAGGATGGGAACGGATGTGGAGGGAGGGCATTTTGGTGATGGGAGTTCCTTTGATTTTATGTTAATTTGTACCTAAAATATGATTGCCAACGATATGTAACCCAATATGTTTAAAATAAAAATTATATTATTAAAAAATTTAAAAAAGAAAATTAAAAAATATCTATTATTAATGATTACAGACTTTCATATTTTGTTAGAGCATTATAGATAACAGACATAGATTTCCTGATGATCAAGTATCATTTCTGATTACTAATGTTGCTTTCCTAAATCTCTAAAGCCCGTACCACTTTTTTCTCTCTGATGATCTATCTGCTGTGCATTCACTAGTTATTGCAAATCTAGCCCAAAACAGTAAAAACAAAAACAAAATTAAATAAACTTCTATTTCCTCTTCCTATCTCCCATATTCCTCTTTCTCTTTTTATCTTTATTTGCCCTAGTAAATATTATCTCCTTTTCTTTTCATTTAGAATTATTATACTTAAAGGTTGAAAGTGAATCATACATATATAAAAGATAAAATTAGATTTACAACTTTATGATTGCCAAACAAGTAGCTTGAATGTCACTCTCATTTATCATGCATCTATCCATTTATATTTTACTTTTTTCACTTCAAATGAATCTGATATTTTGCCATTCATAGAACTTACATTTTGTATATGTCTATACTTTTCAATAAGAAGAAAGCAAAAGGAAGTAGAGACTATAACTTTATATACGTATGCTCTTTAGGGCATAATACATATTTGAGAGATAATAAATAGAATGAAAGTGGTAGAAAAAAATTGAAGCACCTATTCCTTTACCTGTGAATTCCTCAAATGACCCATATTGTTTATAGTTGTAAGTAAGCTCAAAGTAAATAGATAATGCCAATATTCAAAAAATAATGTGCATAAAAGAGTAGTTATACAAGACTTGTGACAACTCTCTTTAGACAAATCTGAATCAGATTTGACATTTATCTGTGGAGTTGGATTTGGGGAGTGTTTCCACCATTCCCTAATTAATAATAAATTGATTCTTGTCCTTTCTGAAATGGTCAAAGACCATATTGATTCATCTAAACTCAAAAGTATGTTACTTACTTCAAGTATGTCACTTAATTAAACCTGAGAGTAAATGGAAACTGACTAACACTGGTCATGAAAGATCAAAATAACTGCAAAAAAATGACTTGAAATTTATGGTAATGCAGTTTTTAGTGTATTTGATTTGTTAATAATCATTCAAGTTTTAGGGTTTTGTTTGTCTTTTGCTTTTTAGTTTGGGGGCCACATCTGATGATGCTCAGGGGTTACTGCTGGCTATGTGCTCAGAAATCGCTCCTGGTTTGAGGGACCAGATTGGGACACCAGGGATCAAACCGAGGTCCATCCTCTGTCAGTCGCATGCAAAGCAAAAGGCCTACAGCTGCGCTATTGCCCAGAATTATTTTTTAAAGAAATGTTCAACTGCTCTCCTAAATTCAAAAGGGCTGGATCATTTGACATTCTCACCTGCAGTGAATTAGGACTTTCCCACATGCATGTCAACATTGATTGTTTTTGTTCTTTGTGATAAGCTTTAATGATGTGTGATGGTATCACGCTGTTGTTTTGAGTTGCAATTCCATGATGATAAGTGATGCAGACTATCTGTGTATGTATTCTTTAAGGAAGTTTATGTTTCTTGCCACATTTGTAGTAATGTATTATTTTTTTTCTTGTGAAGTTCTATCAGAACTTTATATAGCTTGGCTATCATTCCTTTATAAATAGGTGGTGGACAAATATTCTCTTTCAGTCTTGTTTGGCATCTTTTAATTCTGTCTCTCATTTTCTGTGTAATGCAAAAGCATCTTCCTGTGATGTGGTCCTATTTTTTATCTTTATTTCTGTCTTTAGGTCAATGGCATTTAATAATTGAAGATATCTTCGAATTGATGAAGATACCTTATGAAGTATCATGGGTTTTCTCAATAGAATTTATGGATTTAGGTCAAATATCAAAGTCTGTAATCCTTTTTTTATTTGACTTTTTATGCAGAAATTCCATTTCTTGCATCTGCCCCATGAGCACACACTATTCAAAAATGACATTTGTTTTCTTTTTTTTTTCATTGCAACACTATGGCCACTTGCAACAGTGGCCAAAATCCAGAAAAGATGCATGTGTCCAAGACAAGAAGACTGAATAAATAAATTGTTTTATATATGCAATGATATACTCAGCTATAAGAAAATGGAAAAATTGAACAATTTGTTGTCTTTTTGTTCCATGGATGGAACTGAAAAGAATATCCTTCTGAGTGAAATTAGTCAGAAATAGATGTACATAAGCAAAGTAAGCTTTTATCATGTGGGATATAAAACAAAATTTATTGGAGAAAACCTACTAGTAAATGCCTAAAGCACCAGAAACTTTTTCAGAATGTCTTCAAGAGAGCTAGTCTCTATAGCACTTGCTTATGTTTTGTAATATAAACAAAACATATCCTTAAATGTTAAGGAGTTATAGTCAATGTTATCAAATCTATCTAATGAATGTGAACACTAAATCTGTCCATATAGATCAGCAAGAATTGTAGTGCCTAGATGCAGCATTTTATTTAAAGGAAGAAAATGGCATTTATTTACTAAATATCACAGAGGACACTCTTGTGTGAAGCTATTGTTTTAAATTAAGGTTTTTATTTCCAGCTGAGTGACACCAAATTCAATATTTAAATAAAGAAATATTTTCTACTATGCTCAACTAAAACTTCATAAAGGCACATATACATGTGGATGCAAAAAACATACCAGAAGAGGTAACAGGAAAAATTCAAGTGGGTCATTCAAAAATGAATAAATAACTTTTAGTCATACAAAGAAAGAGGTGTTTGAGATAATAGATTAATTACTGCTCATTTTTCAATGTTTGCCATTCTAAATACAAACATTTCCATCCTGTAGATAATTTTGGATTACATAATTTTGTAGAGTATGCACAGCTCTCACAGTTAAAAGCTATAGCAGAAACTGCCAATTGGCATCACAATTTCCTGTGCTGCTAAGTCAAAATTATTTACTTCAGTCTTTTGGAAATTGTCTACATTTTCATAAAAATAGTTACTTAATAATATTACATTTGCAAAGATTATATTTACTAATAATGACAGTATCCTACTCCAAAAAGTAATGTTAACAAATAACCTTTCTGTTATAATCTAGGAAATAAACAGAACATGGTCAAGATGGATAAAAGTTTTGTACTTTCTGAAAATACTCAAAAAATGTGGCAAATTAATTCTATAGAGGTTAGTTGTCATTCAGTTGAATGATTTCAGATTTCTATATGGGACACTTGAGTTCTCTCAACTGTTTTGTTCATTTCTGTGGGATTCTTCCTACACATGTTTACCCAAACTCTATTTTTTCTTCTGTTTTGCTTGCATAATTGATATTAACTCTTGTGCCTAAAACTCTCATGTATTTAGACTGTAAGTTTAACATTATAAATAACTTTAAAATACATCCTTACATTTGAATATCCATCTTGTGAATGGATTTTAATAATATGGAAATTGAGCTTGGTGAGGTGAGCCTACTTGTGTGTATAGCTCGTCATTGACATAGCTAGGATAAAACCCAGATGCCTAAAATCGACACTACTTTTTTATGATATAATTCTGGAGGATCTTCAGAAAGATGTGTAGGCCTGTACTTATTGTAGAAACTACATAACCCTTAGTTTCTCTGCTCTGATATTTATGTAACATCAAGAAAAATAAAACAGATATATTTGATGCCAACTCAGCTACTTTGCTGTTTACTCCCCATCTGTTAGACAGCTGGACAAGTGAACAGCTGCCTATCAGGCTGTTTTGCCTGGCACTATCAGAACTGTTGGCAACTGATACCATATGCCAGCTGCTGTTGACTGCATTTGTTGAAGAGAACTTGTTTGAGGAGGGTAAAACCCCTAATTGTTAAGTAAGATCACTGTGAACCATGGTCACCTTCATCATAGAAGCATCAATACAACTGTCCAAATTGTCATAAAAATAGTTTTTCAATTTTGGTGGTTAGGGTTACATATAATAATTATATATAATAGATATATTTTATATAATATAATATAATATATAATCCATAATATATTATATAATTATATAATATATACAAATATATAATTTATTTATATATACTATATAATAAATATATACATGATATAACAAATAATACATATAATAAATAACTCATATATAATGATTATATATAATAAATAAGAACACTTATTTATTAGTGTGAGACAGACCTATATGTGAAACGCTTGTTTACTACTATTGAGCTAATGAATTTTGTCTAATTAACTTGAGTTTCCTTCATCTAAAATATAGTAACCACCTTGCAAATGTGTTGGAAGATTAAAACTATATATTTATATGTATATAAGTTATATATGTATACGTGTGGATGTATGTATATGCCTCACATGTATAGAACCTTGAACTCATAGAAGATATTTCAGAATAGTACCTTCTCTGCAATGTAGTAGAGCCACCAGAGTAGAAATCTTTGCAGTCACTGTTTATGTATCTTTAATTATCTGAAGGACCAAAAAGTGGAAGTTTAGACTCCATTGTGTTTTATTTTACAGAAAAAATGACTAAGTTCTTAAAATTACATAAAATATTTTATTTTACAATTAGAAGCAATTTTGTATAATTCAAAGCACTTAGACATCAGAAATTTTGGTGATACATTACTTGAAAACTTATGAGGGTGGTGAGTCACCACATCTTAGTGTATTATAAGAATGCATACCTTTTCAGCTCTAATTTATTCTGCTTTTTCTTTCTTCATCTTTCTGAATGTTTCATGTTCCATTAGTTTTATACAAAGATAAAAGTACTTAATTGTATTATTATCTTGAATAACAAATACTGTATATTTTATGATATTCAAAACTTGTGTGTTGTGCTGTTTTGGAAAGAATTCACTGTTTTTATATTTATTACAGTGCTATTTAAAAATCCAAAATCTGAAAAAAGAGCCTAAGGATCCAAGAACAGGTGATTGAATAAAGAAAGTATGGTCCAAGCATACAATAGAATATGACATGACTATAAAAAAAATGAAATTCATACTATTCACCTCTTCATGGATAGAACTTGAAAGTATCAGGCTGAATTAAGTCAGTATAGGGACATATACAAAACAAATAAACAAAAAAGACAAAAATTTTAGGACAATTTTTCTCATTTTTGAAATATAAAGAAACAGTAATATTAGAAATTGAAATAAAACATGAGAGTTGGCCTATAAAACTGAGTTTATAAAGGGAATGAGATACGGGAGGATTGGACAAGCCCTTGAGATATTGGTAAGTTGCCTTTCTGGTGGTAGTTGTGGTATCAGAATATTGTTTGCCTGAAAAATTACCATTAGGACCACTGTGAATCATGTTTGCCTACATAGAATTAAAAATAAGATACTATACTGTGGCCAGAACAGTGAGCATGTGGTAGGGCATTTGCCTAACATAGGATAGATTGCAGTTAGATATCCAGGCATCCCATATGGTGCCCCAAGCCAGAAGTGATTTCTGAACGCACAGCCAGGAGTAGTAACCCCTGAGCATCACAGTTGTGGCCCCAAAATCAAATATATATATATATATACTATAAATAATAAAATGAAAATATATAACCTTAGTTCAGACCTAACAAGATTCAAATATTTATATTCCTTATGGTCCCCCAAAGCCAAGGGCTATTTGAAGTTTAAAAAGTTGAAATAGACCAGAGTGATAATGCAATGAGCAGGGCACTTGCCTTGCATGTGGCCAACTCAGGTTTAAAGCATTCCAAATGTCCCCAAAGCACCTTAAGGTATAATTTCTGAGTGCAAAGTCAGCAGTAGCTCCTGAACATTACCAGGTCTGTTCCCAAAACCAAAACCAAAACCACCATCACAACAAAATTTTAAATAGTTTTTGCTTAGAGTACTGTTAATATGCATCTAAGTAGAAGGAGTGATACTCAAGTTGGCTGAAAGGAGTTATAACTAAGTTGGAGGCTGATAGTAGAACTCATTGAGATAGACAATACCAAAAATAGATAGTAAATGTTTGGAAAGATTATGAGGCCAATTTGAGATATGTTGTATACATTCACATATGCAATATACATGTAAAGATGTCCAAAAACACAGTGATTGAATATTCAGGTATGTTGGGTTACTGATCCTACCCTAATCAAAAATTGTACTCCACTCTAGGACATGATCTGGTGGAAGTATATTGAATTATTTCTTACTTGGTATTCTTCTCTCATCTTAGGGTAAGACCTGATTCTTGTCAATAAAAATAGTGGTCTGAGGAAGGCAGGGGATCATTTTTTAATCTTTTCCCACAAACTTCACTCCTTCTTAGAAGCAGAAAGCTTGAGTGCTTTGAATTCTTTGCTTGAGAACTAGATTTCTTGAACTCACTCTTTTTTTTTTGTTTGTTTGTTTTGTTTTGTTTTGTTTTGTTTTGTTTTGTTTTTGGGTCACACCCGGCAGTGCTCAGGGG
>PVKC010041607.1:0-12115 GCA_004027635.1 Crocidura indochinensis
TTTTTTTTGGTTTTTGGGTCACACCCGGCAGTGCTCAGGGGTTACTCCTGGCTCCATGCTCAGAAATTGCTCCTGGCAGGCACGGGGGACCATATGGGGCACCGGGATTTGAACCTATGACCTTTTGCATGAAAGGCAAACGCCTTACCTCCATGCTATCTCCCGGGCCCCTCCAGGAGCTATTTCTGAGCAGACAGCCAGGAGTAACCCCTGAGCACGGCCGGGTGTGGCCCAAAACACCCCCCCCCCCCAAAAGACTTAAATACCAAACCCAAAGTCAACGACACCAGAATTGATACTCAATCTTCAACAAGCTATACACAGAGGGGATCAGTTATTCTAGCAGTCTGGGGTCTAAAAACGGGGAGGCTGGGAACAGGGTTGGAAGGAGGACAATACTGGTGGTGGGAATATCCCTGATTCAATGTCACTATGTACCTTAAATATTACTGTGAAAGACTTGTAATTCACATTGATCACAATACAAATTATTAAAAGAAAAGAAAGTGCTCCTTGCTTGGGGGACCATATGGGATGCAGGGGGATCGAACCAAACTCAGTCCGAGGTCAGCCGTGTGCAAGGCAAAAACCCTACTGCTGCACCACCGCTCCAGCCCCATGGACAGTTAATTTTTGATAAAGAAGCTGATAACTAATCTTTTTTTAACAAATGGTGCAGGATAAACTATTTGTATGTAACACTTCAGACCAGGGTTTAATATCCAGGATATATAAAGTATCAATAAAAATAAACAAAACATTAAAAATCCTATCAAAAATCGGGAGAGAAGGGGTCAGAGAAATAGGTTGGGTGTTTGCCTTGCATGCAGCCGATTCAAACAGACGGTGGTTTGAATTCCAGCATCCCATATGGTCCCCCATGTCTGCCAGGAGCAACTTCTGAATGCAGAGCCAGGAGTAACCTCTGAGTGCCGCATGGGTGTGCCCCCCCCAAACCAAAAAATAAGTGCTTTTTTAAAAGCATCAGATTTACAAAGTTAATCACAGTTGAGGTTCACATATACAATGTTCCATACCAATCCCACCACCAGTATGAACCTCACTCCACCAGTGTCCCAGAATGCTTCTCATGCACACCCTCCAGTCTGCCATCTTGACAGTCACCTTTGGGTCTCGTGATTTAAGTGTTATTGATCCTGTGGTTTAGATATTTTGTTGTCCTTAACACCACCAGTCTACTTGAATTCCACTGATCACTGTTCCCATTATTTTACATGTCATTCACCCCCTCCAACCCATTTTCCCCTTCTCATTATACTCTGGAGCCAAGAGTGATCTAGGCAACCCCCTTTAAACCAGGGCATTCCTTCATGCAGCTATTCTAAATACTAAATATCGGATTCCATCCTGCATTTATCCTTGTTCTTCTGGTTAACTTCATTTAACATATTTTCTAGTTTCATCCATGTTGCAGCAAATCACATGATTGCACCATTCCTAATGGCTAGGAATACACACACACACACACATATGGTGTGCATATTATACTGTCCTGATCCAGTCATTTGTTGTTGGACATTCAGGTCGATTCCAATACTTATCTATCGACTGTACTAAGTGCTTCAATGAAAGGTGTGTACATACATACTTCAAATTTTTTGACATAGGAATAGATATCCATAAATGGAATTTCTGGGTTTATAGGAGAGCTCAATTTTGAGGTTACTGAAAACATCCCATACTGGTTCCCACAGTGGTTGGATCAGATCACATTCCTACAATCAATGTATGAGAGTTCCTCCTTTTTAGCTGCATCACCAACACAGATTGTTTCTAGTATTTTTTTTTGCTATGTATTTTTTATTTTATTTTTCTGAATTTCTTTATTGAAACAGTGATTACAAACAATTGTAGTTGGGTTTCGTCATACCAAGAACACCCCCTTCACCATGCAACCTTTGTGCCATTCTTACTGATATATTTTATTGTTATCTTGACTTGGATTTCCCTAATTTTGTTATGTTGGACATTTTTCATGTGCCTCATGGTCATCTGCTAGTATTCTCTTCTTCTGAAGTGTCTGTTCATTTCTCCCCATTTTTGATGGAATTTTAAATATATTTTTTGAGTAAATTTTTGTACTTCATATATTTTGGATATCAACCCTTTATCTAATCTGTTGAGTACAAATATTTTATTCCACTGGGTTAGCTATATTTTAATTTTAGCCTGTATTACTTTTTTTTGGCCACACCCAATGACGCTCAGGGGTTACTCCTGGCTATGAGCTCAGAAATTGCTTTTGGCTTGGGGGATCATATGTGACACCGGGGAATCAAAGCGTGGTCCATACTAGCTACATTAGCTGCATCCAAGGCAAATGGCCTACTGCTGTGCTGCCACTCTGTCCCATAGCTTGTATTTGTCAGGAACATTTTTTCTTTAGTTTATGGGTCACATCTGTGAAGCTTAGGGATTTCTTCTGGCTCTGTGTCCAAGAATCAATCCTGGTAGTATGTACAGAGGGGACCATGTGGGATGCTTGGGATCAAATCTGGGTTGGCTGCATTCAAGGTAATTGCCTTCCCTGCTGTACTATCACTCCAGTCCTACCAGAAACTTTTTAGTTTGATGAAGTCTCATTTGTTTAGTTTTTATTCTGTAGACTTTGCAATTGGCATGAAGCTATTTGAGATCTAGGTACTGGAGTGTTCTGCCTGTTTTCCTCAGTGCACCTTTATAGATTCAAGCCTGAACTAGTCTTTGATCCACTTTCAGTTGACTTTTGTGTAAAATGTGAGATATCATTTTAATTTCATACACATGCTTACCCAATTTGTCCCAACACTATCTGTTGAAGTGTCTTTATTTAATTTCATGTTCTAAGTTAATTTGTCAAAAATTAGCTCACCATATAGATGGGGGTTTGTCACTGGATATTCTATTTGACCCACTGGTCTGAAAATGTCTTTATTTCAGTATCATGGTTTTAATCATTGATTTTTGTAGCACAGCTTCAAGTTAGGTAATGAAAATGCCTCCCAGTTTAATTCCGTAGGTTTTCTTTTTCTGCTATGTAGGCTAATTTATTACACCACACTTTATAACTGACTATTGTAAGTCCTTGAAAAATTTTCAGAAGAATTGACTGAATTTGGATAGGGAGTGAATTGAATATAGTGTCGGCAAGATGGTCATTTTGGCCATATTAATTCTTTCTATTCACTTCCAAAGGTCTTCAATTTCATTTTCTTTCTTTGTTTGTTTGCTTTGGGGCCACACCTGGTGACGTTCAGGGGTTACTCCTGGCTATGCACTCAGAATTTGCTCCTGGCTTGAGGAACCATTTGGGATGCTGGGGGATCGAACCACGGCCTTTCCTAGGCTAGCGCGGGCAAGGCAGATGCCTTACTGCTTGTGTCACTGCATCGGCCCCAGTCTTCAATTTCTTAATTCGTTAAGTTTATTCTTGAGTGAATTCTTTGTTGCTGTTTTAATTTTCTGGCTTGTGATTGACATATTCAGACTCTTCTAATTCAGTTTTCAGTGATTACATGTTTTTATAAGTACACCCATTACTTTCTAGATTCTCTAGCTTAACAGAGTAAAGCTGTTCATAAGTTCTCTTATCTTGAGTTTCTGGAGGGTCTGTTGTAATTTCTCCCTTTATTGCTAATCTGATTTGAGCACTTTATTCTTTCCTTGTGTGATTTTGCTAATGCTTTGTCTACTTGATTTACTCTTTCAAAGAATCAGTTCCTGGTTTCATTGATTCTTTATATTGCTTTATTGGTTTCTATTGTGCCCTGGTTTATATTTTCTTTTTTTTTCTCCAAGTGTTTGGGATCCTTTGATGGTTTTCAACATTTTCCTTACCTGCAGAATTAATTCAATATGCTGAAATATGGTGTATGGAGTACCCTGAGCTGAGTTTTGAGTCTGTATACTAAGAAATAAAACTGCTACATTCTGCCTGCCTACAAATATATTTAGCAATGTTTAGGGTTTTTAGAGGGTACATAAATGTTCAGATTTGAACAATGTCTGGCCAGGGACGGGGAACAGGAATGGGGGCTGGGGTCTCCAGTTTGCTAGATGTGCCTGGAATATGTGGCTTCCTTATCCATTTTTTTTCTTTAAAAATAAAACAGATCTTGGGACTGAAGGATAGTACAGGTGTGCACATTACACACCCAGATTCCAACTCCTGGCAGCATATGGTCCTCCAAGTCTGCTGGAAGAAAGTCTTTAGAACACTGGTGGGAATGTCTGCAGGAAAAAAAAAATCTCTCAATTTAAACAAAAATTCCAATCCATTGATAACCATTTATTTTCCTTTTAATGTTTTGTGTTCCCTTTGATACTGTTCTTCTAGCATCTTAACATGCATTGTTAGGTTAATTTAAAACGTTTTTGGATTTTTGATGACCTCTTCCATGGCTATGAACTTTCCTTTTAGAATATTTGTTGAGTCTCGTGTTCTTTTCTACTTCTACCTATATTATGATTTGCTTTCAGTAATCTTTTGACTTGCACTTTGATAGTTTTTGACTTACCAGCTATTCGTATGGTGATTAGATTTTACATGAATTTGTCAGCTTTTAAAGTGACTTATTTCTGAAGTGTCAAGGTTTGATTCTTGCTTAGGGATTACTCTTAGAAGAAATCACATTCCCATATTGGGTTATGGAGTTTGAACCCAGGTCAGATACATGCAAGGCTGTATATGTAGTATCTCAGCTCATCTGCTTTGATTTGTCCTCTTGCTTTTATAAAGTATTGTGTCCTAGAATAAAATTCTTCCTTTATTCAGTGAAGGATGAGTACTTTTGGGATGGAATTCCCTGGCTCTGCTCTCAGGAATTAATCCTGTCAGTTTTTGGAAGACTATTTGGGATTCCAAGGTTGAATGCTTGCAAGGAAAATGCCCTTCCTGCTGTACTATGGCCCCAGTCTTACTCTCACATGTGAAGACCAAACTTTCCTTAATTATTAACTGGTTGACCTATCAAGGGTGACCATGGGCATTTATATATGATACAATTATTATGTAGCTGTTGATATTTTTCTTTGATCTGTTAGCAGTTGCTTTCTGTATTTTATTTGTGCCTTGTTTGGTCTATATGCTAATGAGTGTTCTTCACTGAATTTGCTATGTTGTACTGTCACAGATCCCCTACGTACATTTTCCTAACCTGCCTCTCTGCACATTTTGGTTGAGTTCAGGTCATTTACATTAAGTATAGCTAATGGAATAAAAGAATATATTATCGGGGCCCGGGAGATAGCATGGAGGTAAGGTGTTTGCCTTTCATGCAAAAGGTCATCGGTTCGAATCTCGGTGCCCCATATGGTCCCCCGTGCCTGCCAGGAGCGATTTCTGAGGAACCCCTGAGCACTGCCGGGTGTGACCCCCCAAAAAAAGAATATATTATCATCTTTTTTTTTTGGGTCACACCCCGCAGCGCTCAGGGGTTCCTCCTGGCTCTACACTCAGAAATTGCTCCTGGCAGGCTCAGGGGACCATATGGGATGCCGGGATTCAAACCACTGTCCTGCATGCAAGGCAAACACCTTATGTCCATGCTATCTCTCTCATCTTTTTATGTGAATTCTAAGTGTTTATAAAGTTAAGAATTTTGTTTTCTTTCTAAACTTTATTTTTTTGGGGCCACACCCAGTGGCACTCAGGGGTTACTCCTGGATCCGCACTCAGAAATCGCCCTGGCAGGCTGAGGGCCCATATGGGATGCTTGGAATTGAAATGGGCCCCTCCTGGGTCTGTCACATGTAAGGCAAACGCTCTACTGCTGTGCTCTCTCTCCAGTCCATGAATTTTGTTTTCTTGTCACATATACTAAAAATATCCCAATGACTACTAAGTCATGGGAGGCTATGAAGCACCATTTTCGGGTAACTCTACTCTCATTTCCCCCTTCAATCTTAAATGATACTCATGACCAAATTGCTCGCAACTGATGAGCTAGGCCAATGATTTTTATCAGCTGGGTGCAGTGGCCTGGAATCAGTCACTGGCACCCCATCTTGTCCCTTAAGACCTGCTAGAGTTATCCCTGAGTGAAGAGCCAGAAGTAAACTGTGACCACTACTGTGTTTGGCACCAAAACCGATAAATAACAATAGCTCTGAGATCTTTGGGATCCTGGTAAATTGTGTATATAATTTAAATACTGTAACTATCACAGCTAGAAAATGGGTAGCAATTTTTTTTATGAATGTCCACTGTATTGTTGAGTTTTTCATCCTTTCTATGCTAATCCCTCGTAACAGTAATTATTGCACCAGCAACATCTCTGAATCTTTTCTTTTTAATGAAACAAGCAATGGTGACAATGTATTAGTGAACATAATGTTGCAAAGTGGTTTTGTGTGTGTGTGTGTGTGTGTGTGTGTGTGTGTGTGTTAAGACTATCTGCAAAATTAGGAATTAGGTCTATAGTCATATGTCAGACAGTGGGAAGGGCATCTACCTTGCACTCAGCCAATTGTGGTATTATCCCTAGCACCACATATGGTCCCAAATCCTGTCAGGAGTGAACCCGGAATGCAGAGCCAGGTGTAAATACTAAGTACAGCCAGTGCCAAAGCAAGAGAAAAAAAATCATATATATTTTCAATTTCCAAAGTTTTGACAGAAATACTTAACATGTCTCATTTCATATAATAGTAACCTTGATTTAGTTTTTTCTCCTGGTTCAAATGCTGGTATACTCAGGGTTTGCTCCCAGAAGTACTGGGGACCATATACAGTGCTTCTACTCTTCCACAAGAAGGAACAGGCACTCTAGACCTTTGTTTGATCCTCATGATCCTAAATGTTTGGACTATACTTTCCTGAAAACATCTCTGGATAAATTATTATACGTATGTGTGCAGCAAGATAAAGAGGCATGAAAGAGAAGGAATATGGGATTCTCCAGAGATACTTGTTCAAAGGGGAAGATAGGCTTGAAACAGCAAGCTTCTAGACATAATTCCAATTTCTAATTTTCTTTCTGGCATTGATTTTCTACACAAAGATTGGTGTGAAAAAGTCTGTACCAACCCAACAAAAGGTCTAATAAAAATGCACAGGTAGGAGCCAGAGCAGTGGCGCAGGCAGTAGGGTGTTTGTCTGGCATGTGCTAAACTAGGACGGACTGTGGTTTGATCCCTGGCATCCCATATGGTCCTCCAAGCCAGGAGCGATTTCTGAGTGCATAGCCATGGGTAACCCCTGAGTGTTGCTGAGTGTGGCCCAAAAACCAAAAAAAAGGAAAAAAAGTACTGATAGTGTTATAGATTAGCTCAGAATGGTACCAGAAATATATATTTTTACTGTTATATTATAATATTAAAATTGACCTAATAGGGGCGGGAGAGATAGCATGGAGGTAGGCATTTAACTTTCATGCAGAAGGTCATTGGTTCAAATCCCGGCATCTCATATGGTCCCCCATGCCTACCTGGGGCTATTTCTGAACAGATAGCCAGGAGTAATCCCTGAGCACTGCCAGGTGTGCCCCCCCCCCAAAAAAAAAATTGACCTAATAAACAAGCTGCTGTCCTCAATTAATCAAGCCAGTTTTTTTTTGGGGGGGGGCCACACCCGGTGACGCTCAGGAGTTACTTCTGGCTATTGGCTCAGAAGTCGCTTCTGGCAGGCATGGGGGACCATATGGGGAACCGGGGGATCGAACCGCGGTCTGTCCTAGGTTAGCGCAGGCACCTTACCTCCAGCGCCACCACCCGGCCCCTCTCAAGCCAGTTTTGTTGCATGTTATTCTCATCTTCATCCTATGGCTTACGTGATAAGTATGGGCTCACATAAACTCTAAAACCAAAAAATGTTAAAATAGGATAATTCATATAATTTATGCCATCATTTTTGGAAGTGGGCATTCATGAAAATAATATTCAAATATCTCTATTTTCCATAGCCATAGCTAAGCTATAGGGTAATGCAAATACAGGAAAGAGAAACAATGCAGAATAGCTCATTGTCCAGGAAAAATTGATTTTTGTGATATCATGGTCAGTTTTTACAATCTTGATTTAAACACCTCTGTGAATTGTCATGTATTTTGAGGATTTACTTAAGGGCAAGCCTTATTTACTTTCATAGGTTTCTTTCTTCCGTGAACTCTCTCCTGACTTCCCAAAGAATGTGTCCTAGGTTTCATTACACTCACGTTTTCTTTCTCCCATTTTAGTTTTCTCATATTTAGTGAAGCTTCACTTATGTAAGGATGTTTTATTGAATTTTTCACTCATAGGGTTTCTCTCCTGTGTGAATTCTCTCATGTCGAGTGAGGTGCGACTTATTAGAAAAACTTTTCCTACATTCTTTACATTCGTAAGGTTTTTCTCCCGTGTGAATTCTTTCGTGTCGAGTAAGGACTGACTTACATGAGAAAGCTTCCTTACACTCTTTACATTCGTAGGGTTTCTCGCCTGTGTGAATTCTCTCATGTTTAGTGAGGCTTGACTTACATGAGAAAGATTTTCTACATTCTTTACATTCGTGGGGTTTCTCTCCTGTGTGAATTCTCTTATGTTGAGTGAGATGTGCTTTCCATGAAAATATTTTCCGACATTCACTACACTCATAGGGTTTCTCTCCTGTGTGTATCCTCTCATGTCTATTGAGATGTGACTTATCAGAGAAACTTTTCCTGCATTCTTTACATTCATAGGGCTTTTCTCCTGTGTGAATTCTCTCGTGTTTAGTGAGTGCCGATTTACATATGAATGCTTTCCTACATTCTTTACACTCATAGGGCTTCTCTCCTGTGTGAATTCTCTCATGTTGAGCAAGGTGTGATTTATTGAAGAAATTTTTCCGACATTCCTTACATTCATAGGGTTTCTCTCCTGTGTGGACTCTCTCATGTTGAGTGAGGTGTGACTTACTAGAAAAACTTTTCTTACACTCTTTACATGCATAGGGTTTCTCTCCTGTGTGAATCCTCCCATGTCGAGTGAGCTGTGACTTATTAGGGAAATATTTCCTACATTCTTTACATTCATAGGATTTTTCTCCTGTGTGACTTCTCTCATGTGGAGTAAAGTCTGATTTCCAGGACAATGTCTTCATCCACTCTTGATAGTCATAATATTGCTCCGCTGTGTGATTTCCTTGGTGTTCAATGAGCCTTTGTGACTCAAATAAAGTTTTTTCACACTCGATACATTCATATATTCTGTCTAGAATGTTTGTCCTCTGATGTATATTGAAGACTGAAAACTGACTGGGCATCTGACACTCATGAGATTTTTCACCAGCTTGCATTTCTGAATGTTTAGTGATATTACTAACTTCATAGAATATTCTTCGGTCTGCAAATTTCTGTATAGGGTGGATCACATCGGGGTCAACAGTCAGAAAATTGTTCTTAAATACATCATACTTCTCGGGCATCATGATACAATCGTTTCCATTATTTATCGCCAATCTAGAAATATGTATAGAATTCCAATCACTTCTCTCATTTGCTGTTTCCTTCCTCTGGGTAATTTCAGCTTGCCAAAACCATTTATCTTGACTTCTCTGGTTATGTTCAATCAAGCCATGATCAGGCTGAATATCTAAAATGAGACAGACATGCAAACATAAGAAAATATATCCACACACATCTTAGGGGTATATAGTGCTCTATATAAAGTTTCTTATAATCAAAGGGGCAAAAACATATGAAAGATATGTATTTCTAAAAGTATTTTTACATACCCAAATTCAAATATTAAGTACTAATACGGTGAAATTATGCTTAATTATGTGATTTGTTTTACTTATGAGGAGATATTTGGTCATATTATTTACATAATCTTTGTGAATATCAGCAAAAAATTAAAAATTACTATTTGATTCCCTATGGTTCTTCTGTACTTTATTTAACAGGGTACATCATCTTCTGAATCTTTTACAGAAATGGTATATTTGAAAATGGCTGGATTTGTTTTGTTTTTCATTTTTGGGTCACACTCATTGGTTCATGGGGATTGCTCCTGGCTCTGTGCTCAAGGATCACTCCTGATGGTGTTAGGTCTAGACAAGCACACTATTCACTGAAATTGACTATGATTTTTTTGATAGCTATATAATGAGTTCAGATTAGGGCTGATCTACTAATGATTAAAGAGACTGATGTATAAGGACAGGAATTATATATGTATGCATACATATATAGTCACTTTTTTATTTCAGCCTAGGTATGGCTAGAGGGATCTTTGGTTTAATCAAGGGCATCCCACTATTTTTACTCATGTTAGGCATCTTTCTAGAGCCTGCTCATTAATTAACATCCAATTTTTTTTCAAGAAAGTGTATATTCAGGAAGTTGTTTTAAAATCACTTATGGTTAAAAGTATTTCCTTTTAGAGGAATGAAGATAATACAGTGGGTAAGGCACTTGGCTTGCATATGTCTGATTTTTAGCTTACTTCTGATTAGCACAAAGGGTCCCCAAGCACCATCTGGAATGATTTCTGAGCATGGAAAAAGGAGTAAGCCCTGGCAGCTTATGTAAAGCCAAATAAAAAAATGAGTATATAATTTTGCAATGCAGATTGTCATCAATACTTTTATCCTTTCCCTCAGGGCAAGGTGAGTGGTGAAGGTGCTCAGGACTTACTCAGCTATCAGAAATCTCTCCAGGTCATGTTCATGGAACCATCTACAGTACAGATGACTGAACAAGACTGAACAGCTGCGTGCAAGACAAGCATCTTAACCTCTTACTATCTGTTTTTCAGTACTTTAAAATAGCCTTTGTATGAGGAATAGGTTCTGCTAAAGAGTTCTTTTCATTAAATCCAAAACCAAATGATAAAAATTCTGTTTTAACATCTGAAACGAATTTTAAAGAGGATTAAACTCCAAAAGAACATTCCATGAGGATAAAAGCTAAAGTAATTGAGAATCTAGAGATAGAAGCCTAAAACACTTTCAAAGGCACTCAACTTGGAGTCACACTTTGAAAGTATGCAGACATCAAGAAAGTAAGGCAAAAAAATAAGAAAGAAGAAAAAAGAAAGGAAGGCATATTAGATGCTGAATAATGCATGAGTCTCATAAATGCAGAGAAACTCGTATAACGTTTCAACCTGAGCAAGAAGCTAGTGAAAAAATGCTCAGTAAACCAATTTCTGTTGTTTCCCCTTTTCCAGCCTTCCTAATTCAGCAATATTCTGACTGACCTGCGAGGCTTTGCATTGGGGAATGTACCATCCATGGATCTGCTCTTTGTTCCAACTTGATGATTACTTCAGGTTTGATGACTGTATGTCCTGATGATGAGAAATTAAATTAGGGAATTTTGATGATCAACGTAGGCTCACTGTGTTTGAAGAATGACATTAGCAGAATATTTTTTTATAGTTGTCCAATGAGTCAACAGTAGGTTTTTGGAAAAGGATTCATTGTCAATTAGTATCACAGAATTTCAAATCAAAACAACAGTGAAATATCCACTCAGACCAGGGACTGACATAAATGAGAAAGACTGGAAACAACCAGTGTTGGAGGAGATGCAATGAAACCATCATTCTCTGTGGTGGCAACGTCATCTAGTTTGGTCTCAAAAGAAAACAGAATGGCAGTGATGCAAAAAGCTAGCAGACCCAGTGATTTCACTTATTGGTTCTACTCCAAAACTATTAATTCAAAAATATATTTGTGGACCTCTGTTCATGAAAGCCAATAGTACAACAGTCAAGATATGAAAATAATCCAAAAGTCCAACGACAGAGCAATGAGTAAAGAACTTCCTGCATATGCACATAATTGATACTATGTAGTTTGAAGACAAGATCAAAGTATGCAATTTGCAGCAATGTGGATTAAATTGAGTGTATATTTTTATTTATTTCTGGTTTTTGGGCCACACCCAGAGGTGCTCAGGGGTTACTCATGGCTCAGAAAACACTTCTGCTAGCTCTGAGGACCTTATGGGATGCCAGGAATCGAAGCTGGGTTGGTCGCGTGCAAGGAAAACGCCCTATCCACTATGCTATCACTCCAGCCCATGGAATATATATTTTTAAGTAAAACAAACTAGGGGAGAAGAACAAAAACATATAATCTCATTCTACAGAATAGAAAATAAAATCAAACAAAGGCTGGAGTGGTTAACAAAACAGGCAGGATGTTTGC
>PVKC010041608.1:0-12113 GCA_004027635.1 Crocidura indochinensis
CCCCAAGCATTCCATATGGTCCCACAAGCCAGGAGCAATTTCTGAGTGTATAGCCAGGCACAACCCCTGAGCGTCACTGGGTGTGACCCAAGAAACAAACAAAAATAAATGCCACTACAGAAGCATATTTTAATTGATTGGATGTCTTTCTCACAATCCAAGCAGCAATTGATAGGTAACTTTACCATAAACAAATAGTTAAAAAGCACACATACAAAACAACAAAAATATTTTATTCTTTTAAATTTTTAAAAAATGTATAAGGCAAAGTAATATATTTAAAATACAGGACCAGTGAGGTGGCGCTAGAGGTAAGGTATCTGCCTTGCAAGCACTAGCCAAGGAAGGACCGTGGTTCGATCCCCCAGTGTCCCATATGCCCCCCCCCAAGCCAGGAGCAATTTCTGAGCGCTTAGCCAGGAGTAACCCCTGAGCATCAAACGGGTGTGGCCCAAAAAAACAAACAAAAAAAACCAGAAAATTATTAACTTCAAATTTCTTCTTTAAATTGATAATTTACCAGTTTTCTGTTTGGCAAAGGAAGATGTCTACATGAATATATATGGACACATATATGTATGTATAAATAGACATATATACACATGTATGTTTGCATATATGGATATACTGAGCAACCTCCAAGTGCCTGTGGAACACTAATTCCAAGATACAGAAAGTGACTATTATTTTTCCTTTCTCAACACTATAGTCCCTGAGCCAACAGAGAAGAATGAGAAGACAGGATTAAAATACTTTGAGTCTCTAAAAAAAGGGTGGGGAGAGAAAAAGTGGTGCATATATGAAGTCTAAGTGCTGATGGCTTCTACCTAAGGAAGTTCTCACAGTCCTTCAGTCTCCTGCAAGTACCCAGGGATTCTGTTCAACAGTCCTCAGAAATCAGATCTCTCCCTACAATCCATCTGTTTATTCAGGGACCTTCTGGCTGCCAAATGCTAGAAGCCATTCAGGTACTCAGGTGTGGTCTTGCCTTGCAGGCCTGCACAGGTTTCCACCACACCCAGGTTTCAGCTTTGCAGAAAATAAAAATGGCCAGAAGAGATTTAATGAGTAGTTAATGATTTAATTATTTAAAGTGATATGCTTCCAAGATAAGACAGTAGAAACCAAAGTAAAAAAAAAAAAATTAAACCAAGATCCTCTTCAAGCACACAAACCCAGCATGAAGTAAAGTTTCCAAAGGAGAGTTTATCAGCCCAGAAGTCTGTGACTACACACATCCACATACCCCTGTCCTACATACTACTGCACACTCTTTAAAGTCCCCTGAGCAGAGAACTCAATAGTTTTCCTTCCTCGTTTTAGACTATTGCTCCACAAACACCTGGCTTCTGCTCAGTATCATCCTGTTTACAAAAGGCAGGACTAAACTTGAGTTGCTTCCTATAGTCAAAAGAGCACAATTAAAAAGAAAAAAGGAAAAATACTTTAAAGCAGTTTAATAAAATCCACTTTTCACATTCTCATACTATTATACTTTACTATATGTCAACAAAATAAGAGGCTGGAGAGATAGCGTGGAGGCAGGGTGTTTGCCTTGCATGTAGAAGGATGGTGGTTTGAATCCCGGCATCCCATATGGTCCCGAGCCTGCCACGAGCGATTTCTGAGCCAGAGCCAGGAGGAACCCAAGCGGTGCCGGCTGTGACCCAAACACCAAAATATAAATATAAATATATATATATATGTATATGCCAACAAAATAAGAGTTCATGGAAATAGCTCATTTGAGGAGTTTTCATTTAACTCTCTCATACACACATGTACTAATAAATTAGTATATATACACCGTTCTTGTGTACATTTTTACAAATTTTATTTTTTTAATTCATATTTATACAATTCTGGAGTTTGTTTTTTTTGTTGTTGCTGTTGCTATTTTTGTTTTTGGGTCACACCCAGCAGCACTCAGGGGTTACTCCTGGCTCTATGCTTAGAAATTGCTCCTGGCAGGTTTGGGGGACCATATGAGATGCCAGGATTCGAACCACTGACCTTACCTCCATGCTATCTCTCCGGCCCCAACAATTTTGGAGTTTGTAACATCAAAATAAATGTATTTTTAATTTAAAGCATTGTGATTTACAAAATTATTCATAGTTAAGCTTTAGACATACAGTACAATGTTTCAGCACCAATCTTACCACCAGTGTCAACCTAACCTCCACCAATGTCCCTAAAGTCAATCCCATACTACCAACCTCTGCCATAGCCTGCCATCATAACAGGCACCTTTCTAACTTTGGTCATTAAAGTTTGAGTCTCATGATTTCATTGTTGCTGATTCTATGTCTTAAATATTTAGTTTAACAGTTCAACAACCCAATATCAACTCCAAAATAGATCTGTCAGTTTAACATTAAGTCAAAAATTGCTGCTAAGGGAGCCGGGAGGTGGTGCAGGAGGTAAGGTGCCTGCTGCCTTGCCTGCGCTAGCCTAGGACGGACCACGGTTCGATCCCCCGGTTCCCATATGGTCCCCTGTGCCTGCCAGGAGCGACTTCTGAGTGCATAGCCAGGAGTAACCCCTGAGTGTCACTGGGTGTGGCCCAAAAAAAAAAAAAAAAGAAAAAATTGCTGCTAAGCAAAATGATTCCAGGTGGTGACAGGACTATGTTTCAGCTTCAAATCTAATTTTCTTTCCACTGAAAAAAACTGAGTAGAAAATATGTGTAGACTGTTGTGTTTAGCTTTGTTTTTTTAGACAATTCCTGAAAGAGATTTCATTTAAGAAAGACCAAGAAAAAAGAAAAAGGGTCGACCATTATGTAAAACTTTACTTTGCTTGCCTTCCTCTTTTTATTTTTCTTTTCAATCTGTCTTTCTTGAGTGTATGTGTATATGCCTATATTATTTTAAAAGGGAGCAGTTGTGCCAAATATTCAGAAGGAATATATTATGTTGAATGAATGAGCTGTTAAAATCCTAAAAAACAGGGCTTTGACTCAAGAAATACACCACCAGCAAAAAAACTTTGAAAAGATTTCCTTAAGAATTGAATAAGCACGGGGGTTGTGGTGGTAAGAAGTGTGATGAAGAAGAAAAGTGTGCCTATGAGAAAATGATCTGAGACAAAATTAACTTTACCTGCAAGCCATAAAAGAACAGTAGAAAGATCTTTTTTCTATTCACTATTCTGACCTGGTCCTCTAATATACTAGAGGCAGTAGCAGGAACAAAACAGCTACAAATGCCTCCAACAGCTATAAAGTCAGCAGATGATAACAAAAATAATCATATATCCATGGTTTCCACCAAAGCCCCTCTAAAAGAATAAATTAAGTGCAAAAATTTTATTCTCAAGTCCCAAAATTCAACAAGCATGTGCCTAGCACCATATTAGATGCCCAAAAAATAAAATAAAATAAAATAAATAGTTCCTGTCTTCAAAGAGTTTGCCATTTAATCAGGCAAGTAAGAAGCACAAGCAAGTATAAATAAGTGAGATTCTTATGACAAAAATGAGTTAATAAGTGTATCAAGTAAGCAACTGCACAGTGTTCTTTAAGCATAAACAGAACCCAATAGAATTCCAGCATACTGTACTTGGCAGGTTTGCTATTTATTAGTTACAATCCATACACTGAGGCCCACATTAACACTCAGGCCAAATCTATGTTATTAATCACATATTTGTCAGCTAAGTCACTTTCCCAGTGTCTACCTTGTCCAAGTCACTGTTTGTTTCTAAGGAAGAAGATGTATGTGCATAAATCTTGCCCACATTGTGTAAGACCAACCAGAACTTGGGGTGGTGCAAAAGCGGCTCACCATAACATGGCATGTCATTTCAAGTACGCCCAGAAAACAACAGGTGACTCCCTTTAACAAACTTCCTTGAGTCAATGTTATATAGATCAAATCCCATTAAAATGAACTCCAAGGGGCCATTTGTCTTATATGCAGTTGACCTAGGACAGACCTTGGTTCCATCCTGGGTATCCCATATGGTTCCCCCGAGCCTGCCAGGACCAGATTCTGAGTAAAAGCCAGGAGTAACTCCTGAGTGGTTCAGGTGTGGGGGAAAAAAAAAAAAAAAAAAAAGGAACTCCAAGTGATTGTCAGAACAAATCAAATCTTTTTTTTATAAAATCTTTATTTAAGCACCATAATTATAAGCATGATTGTAGTTGGGTTTCAGTCATAAACAAAACACCCCCCTTCACCAGTGCAACATTCCACCACCAAGGTCCCCAATCTCCCTCCTCCCCCATACCTGCCTGTATTCAATACAGGCATTCTACTTGTCCCATTCATTAACATTGTCATGCTAGTTGTTAGTGTGGTCATTTCCCTACCAGCATTCACCACTTTGTGGTGAGCTGCATACTGTGGGCTGGTCCTTCCAGCCCTTAACTCTATTGTCTCTGGAATTATTACAATAATGCCTTTACTTTATTTGTAAAACCCATAGATGAGTGAGACTATTCTTATTCTGCCTTATTTCACTCAGCATAATAGATTCCATGTACATCCATGTGTAAGAAAATTTCATGATTTCATCTCTCCTGATGGCTGCATAATATTCCATTGTGTATGTATACCAGTTTCTTTAGTCATTCCTCTGTTGAAGAGCATCTTGGTTGTTTCCAGAGTCTGGCTATTGTAGCAAATCAAATCTTAATTTGTATTTGTTCAGCTGTGTTATTTACAAAGCAGATGCACTAGCATCATCTTACTTCATCAGCACAGCAAATACTTAACTGCAGGTATTTTGTAGTCATCTTCTATCGTAAAATGCTAAGGAAGGCCAAAAGAGGTTAAGGCTTTATCCAGGGCCAAGAGTTAGAGATGGAACTAGGACCTAACTCTTCTGATTTCCAGCTCAGTATTGTCATCTTGAAGTTCTCACCCCATCAGTGAGTAATCTTGAATATATAAAAAGAAAAATGAAATAATTCCTACAGTCTTTTGGATCTAATATATTAGATGAGAAATAATCATAGGCCATTCTGCTGAAAAGAGAAATAACACTAAAAATTCCAAGACTCTGGAGATATGACAGAATACATTAAATTCAACTGCCAATATCTAAAATATATTTTCCTACAAGAATTTCCTCTCAACAAATTCTAAGTCACAATCCCCAGCAAAATGTGCTTTATCAAGGAACCATCTCATTATTCCAAAATTATTCAAATTAGGGTGATTAGCCACTCCTGCTTCCACACCTCGAAACAGTACCGGCACCACCCAAGTTAAGTTTTGCTGAACTCAGCCTCTCCCATCCTCCACAGAATGCTTTCAAAATGTATTCATCAGCCTGTTCTTCTTCCACCATGGGAACTCAAGAGATAGAAGGTGGTGGGGCTAGACCTGATTTCTTTAATGCAAATTTCTTTAATATGAGGTTGACTCCAAAAGAATCGCAGATGCTTCCAAAATAATCTCAGAGTTAGAGAGTTAGTTTATCAGAAAAGAGCACATAGTATCTCAAAACTCAAGTTATTTCTCTCCTTGTTTAACTGTACTCATCCCCTCCAGGGCTTGGGGGAGAAAAATACATTAATTTCTGAACACAAACATTAAGAGACAACATTTCTCAAACTGAAGTGTTAAAAAAGTACAAATAAGATCAGGTATTTGGTACAAGGTGTCATCTACTTCAATTTTTCTGCAACATTGCCAATTTAGAAGAAAATGAAATTGCAAATTTAATGAAAGCAGGGTAGGAGGAAAGAATTGAAAAAAAGTCACTGTTAATTGCCAGATAAAATTCTTACTTGAATGAAACTGTAAGCTCAAGTTCAGGATGAGTAAAATGACTCTCCTCTATTCCTGCCATTGTCACCTTCATTCTTCCTGCTTGTCTGCTTAAAAGCTCAGATATTCTTAAATCTGGTTTCACTCTGCCCCCCATAGCCATCTCTGTAGTTCCTGATTCCAGATTACTAGTATCTTCTTTTTTTATTTTTTGTTTTGTTTTGAGGCAAGGTTCCTGGGTAGGCCATGTGATACCATCAGTCAAATCTGGGTGTCTAGCATACAAAGCAAGTGTCCCAGCCATTTCAGCTATCTTCCTGGTCCTTACAAGTTAAAGTCAAAAGGGACATTGAAGATAAATACACTCTCTAGATTTGGGCCTCTATCACCACTGTTTCACACTTTATAACTTCTAGGCTCATCTGTCTGAAATTAAATTTCTAATTCAGTAAATAGAAAGTACACTTCTTCATAAGGGAGGCTGAGAAACTGTCATAGGGTCCAGCATGGTCTAGTACATGTGTGGGCAGGAGCAAGCTTCCCCTCCCAGTCTGGAGTCTCTCAAATACAGGACTTCATTCCCAGCTCTTCAAATCAGACTACCTCCATTGTTCTCCACTGCCCAAGAAAGAGTCAAACTGGCTGGTCTTCAAAATCACCAAAAACCATCCAGTCCACGCTTATTCCACTGTCTCTAACATCTCTGCTCCAGTTAGAATCTATTCACTCAGCAAACATTTACTGAATGTCTACCACATGCAAATATGGTACTGGATGCTGGAAAGCTTGAAATGACAGGCTGGACAGCTTCAAAGAACTCACTCTAGGAGTGTGCATCTGGGGAAAGGGAAAAAGGGGTGGAGGTGAGGGTGGATAAAACCATCATTGTATTGCAGTGTAGGAAGTGATGCACAATAGGGGTTATGGGAACACTACCGAGGGACGCACACACACTGCCTCTGTTCTTTCCTCCTACTTCAAGTTGGCCAAATCCCACTTCCTAAGTCAAGGTCTTATTCATTCAGGCCTACACCTCTTCCATCTCTGAATTCCTCAAGTTCTTATCAACATTAACTCATTTTCAGTCATCTACTGACTGATGTCATTTCTTTTATTAATGAGTCAAACTATTTTCCTATGACTTTTCATCTACATTAACTATTTTCTCAAAAACTTTCATATATAACATAAATATTATATAATATTTAATTACATAATATATAACATATATGATTTTATGTAATATAAATATTACAGGGGCAGGAGCAGTGGCGCAATGGTAGGGCATTTGCCTTGCATGCAGCTGACCTAGACCTAGGATGGACCACAGCTGGATCCCCCAGCGTCCCATATGGACCCCCAAACCAGGAGTGATTTTCTTTTTCTGGTTTTGGGGCCATACCCGGAGGTGCCCAGGGGTTACTCCTGGCTCTCTGCTCAGAAATGGCTCCTGGCAGACTCAGGGGATCATAATGGGATGCCAGGATTCAAACCACCATCAGTTCTGGGTTGAATGCATGCAAGGCAAATGCCATAATGCTGTGTTATCTCTCCAGCCCCAAAATTCAAGAACTATTCTGGGTAAAGTTTCAGCTCCGATTCTCCTATCATTTAAAGGATAGAACACAATGTGAGTGGGTAGCCATTTCCAACAATGCTCAG
This sequence comes from Crocidura indochinensis, assembly GCA_004027635.1. NCBI lineage: Eukaryota > Metazoa > Chordata > Mammalia > Eulipotyphla > Soricidae > Crocidura > Crocidura indochinensis. The sequence goes on from PVKC010041608.1 coordinate 7,383, forward strand.
CAGAAGTAGCATGGTCATACACTGTGATGCTCATACACTTAAGGGGCTTGACAGGGATCACAAACTTTGGTTGTACTTGTATATAACGTACTCATAGTCAGACTATTCGCTCCTTCACTTAGCTTTCCACACTCTGCTGTTGTGGTCTGAGCACTGTACTTGTGCCCTCTGTCTACCCCTTGAGAGATTGAAGCTCTTACAGCCAAGACATTGTTAATTTCTACATATTCACAACACATACCAACTACTAAATAACTAGGAGTCAGTTTGAAATGTGCTCCTGATTATTTTGTTCAACACTAACTTAATGCCTAAGGCTGGTGGCATAAAAAAAAAGGCAAAGAATGGGAAGAACACGATGAGCACATGTCTAAAAAGTTTTATCAGAGCACATGTCTGAAAAGTTTTATCAATAATCACCTTCCCTGAGCAGCTAAGGATACAAAAGCAGAAAAGATTTGTGCAGGTTTGGGGACAAACATTCGATTCATCAGAACTCCTTTTTTTGTTTGTTTGTTTGTTTGTTTGGTTTTGGTTTTTGGTTTTTTGGATCACACCCAGAGGCGCTCAGAGGTTACTCCTGACTCTGTGCTCAGAAATCACTCCTGGCAAGCTTGGGGGTCCATATGGGATGCCAGGGATCAAACCCAGGTTTGCCCCAGGTTTGCCACATGCCAGGCAAATGTTTATAGTTCAGGAGATTGGAAAGGATGAGAAAGTAGGCTATTGTGTATTCGTGTATTCCTTTTTTTTTCTTTTTGGTTTTGTTTGTTTGGGGGCCACACCCAGTGGCTCTCAGACATTACTCCTGGCTCTGTGCTAGGGGACATTCCTGGCAGACTGGGGTAAATAATGGAATGCCAGGGATCCAACCCAGTCAGCAGCTTAAGGCAAATGCCATACTTACTGTGATATCACTCTGGCCCCTGTGGTGTATTCTTTTGAAAGGACTTTCAAGGTTTGCTGAAATGATTAAACTGAAGAACTAGCCATGGGCAGAAGAATGTACCAAACGGTCAGTCAAGATCTCTCAGAGACCTCACACCCTCTACATGGACAAACATATTTGGATCAAGGAATGGGGAGGGGGTTCCCACACCCTGAAAACACCACTTAAATCCTTACTCCTCCAAATAGTTTTCAAGCATAAATATATATTTAAGTGTGTGCATTGTTGCTCCTACTGCTATCAAATAATTTTTCAAATTCTTACTCAATTACACACACACTCTTATCTGCAATCTCCACAGGCCAAATAGTCCTGCTTTCACATTGTGCCCACTGAGTCTACAGAATACAAATATCCCACCAAGACAGTCTAACTCTCTTAAATATGAGATCTTTTTACACTAAATTTTATATAAATGCTGGTACACAAGCCCCTGGGTGTCTTTTCTTCTATTCTTCCAGGAATAGGAGATTTGAGACAGGGAAAGTTAAAAATTAGGAGTAGGTTTTATTTGCTCCTAGATAACGATTAACTCTATTTGCTACTAAATCCAGAAGATCTAGCATTTCTAGACCAGCAATCCTACTCCCCACCTGGCTAAAAGAGCAAATTAAAGTGTGTGTGTACGTGTATTCACACAAACACACACACTTAAATTTTAAAATATCTAGTACCAATAAGTTTCAGACTTTGGTAGTGGGAGTATTACTGTAGTTTTTGTGAGTTTTTTTTTTTTGGGGGGGGCCACACTTGACATTGTTCAGAGGTTTTTACTCCTGGTTCTGAATTCAGAAATCACTCCCAGCAGTCAGGGAACCATTTGCGATGCTGGGGATAGAAGCAGAGTCGGCCAAATGCAAGGCAAACACACTACCCATTGTGCTATTGCTCTGACCCATATAGCTTTAAGGTGCTCCAAAGCTGTATTATTTGAAGCCTTAAAATCTAGTCAGAGTAACAGATATCATCTACCCTAAATGCTTCAATGTTCCATTTAAGATTGCTGACAGCAAAGAAATGAGATAATTTACATCACCACAAATCACTAAATAAATAATAGATCAAAAGATAAAATACATAAGAGATCTAGAGATACAGCACAAAGCCTACTAATGTCATTTAAAGATGAAACCTTAAACCAAGAGTAGCAGAGATGAGTAGGTGAGCTTATGATATCTATCCTCTGTGGGTTTTTTCCTTCCCTCAGAACAATACCAGTCTTCTAAATTCCATAAAATCTCAATTTATGTGGTTGAAGAGATAGTACAGCAGATGGGACATTTGCCTTGCATGGGGCTAGCCTGAGTTCAATCCCCAACGTCCCACATGATTCCCAAGCACCTGCAGGAGTAATTCCTGAATGCAGAACCAGAAGTAACCCCTGAGCATCTCTAGGTGTGGTTCCCCTCAAAAATCTCAATTTATGAAAACCAGTCCTGAAAAAAAGATGAAATCAGTAATTCATCTTTACACATTCTAGCTGAGAATTTGAAAATATCCAAGGTAGAAGGACTTGTTCCACATTCTATAGCTAATCCTCAATTAGCATACAACTCTCCCACCCTATGAGTAATATTTTGTACCATCTTATAATGATAAAAATAAGTTGTTCTTTGTTAATGATGATATACATTTTAAAACAGTAGCCTTCTAAAATCAGAGCAATAATGCAGCAGGTAGAGCATGTGCCTTGCACGTGGTCAACTTGGGTTTAATCCTTGTTATTAAATATAGTTCCCTGAGTCAGGAATAATCTCTGAGTGCATAGCCTGGAGTAACCCCTGAGCATCACTGAGTGTGACCAAAAAAAAAAAAAAGTAGATTGTTACTTGACTTATTCATCAATGAAAAGAAATTAAACATATAAAACTGAATATATTTTAACAAAATATCTCATCAGAATTCACAAAAAAATTCTATAATTGGCAATGGGCATATGATGAGAGATTTAAGGATGCCACCCTAGATCCTAGGAAGCCAGACTATACTTCTCCCTCAACCCAGATGTCTGGATCAACCCTACTCTGGTTTCACATCCTCAACATCTTCTCCCGTTTGCCCCAGCCCAGATGTCAGGATTAAAAGGCTTCCACTTCCTAATTTAATTGAAATTGTCCACCCAATTTCCCTTTTCTCTTTTAAATTTTAGTACTACACACAACAACATAAATGCTTACACTACCAAAAGGTACACAAGTCCCACTCAGATACAGCAACATGGTTAAGGATAGTCATACGTACCATTAACAGCAGGACATTTGTTTGTTTGTTTAGGAGCCATACCCAACAGCTCTCTCTCTGGCTCTACAATCAGAAATAACTCCTGGCAGATGCAGAGAAACATATGAGATGCTGGGGATCAAACCTAGGTAAACACCCTCCCCATTTACTATTGCTCCAACCCCAATACATTTTTTTTCTTACTATCTTATATCTCTGAATTGGCTGCAAGTAGAAAATTTTATATATTCATTCAGATGAAACCATTTCTTATCCTAAGTAATGCAATCAGAAATCTATCTCTAGGTTCACCCTCTTGATTTCTCAAATTATGAGGTACATACATATACTTCTTAGGCCCCTAACTGAAGGTCACTTCAACTGTTTTCCAGGTCAGTTACCACCCTACCGCACATGAAGACCACACTCCATATGTCCCAGACTGTCTCCAAGGGGAGAATGGGGTCTCTATACTTTAAAATGTGACTGCTGGGGCCAGAGTGATAGTACAATAGGCAAACTGCTTGCCTTGCACACTGCTGACCCAGGTTCAATACCTACATATGGTTCCCTAAGCCTGCCAGGAGTAATCCCTCAGTCAAAACAAGGAGTAAACACTGAAAACAGCTGGGTGTGATCTGAAAACAAAAATTAATTAAATAAAAATATACTGTGCCTGTTTAATAAAGGCAACAGTTACTTCTAATCTCTTAAATAAGCATGAAATCATATGCTGGGAAATCTTAATAACTTCCCAATTTATTCCTAGATGAACAAAAGGTGTAAAGAGGTCAATCAACTAAATATGCATAATATTTTAGTTTCAAAGATCTGTCAAGAGCCTAAAGGTATAGGACAGAGGGAAAGGTGTTTGTCTTGCCTGTGGCCTACCTGGTTTCAATCCCTAGCACCAAATATGGTCTCCCAAATCCTGCTAAGAGCGATTCCTGAGCACAGACCCTGGAGTAAGCATAGCTGGGTATGTCTCACTCCCTACCAAAAAAAAAAAAAGAAGATCTGTCAGATGAAGTGATGAAGTCATTCTTTCCAGTGAGTCTCACAACAGCATATTGTGAGTCTCACAATAGCAAGTATCAATTCATACTGTTTTCATTATACTTGCTAGTCTATGGAGTAAGTTATTTAACACCCCTGTTCCTCATTTATAAAATGATCATACTGACATTTGGTACTTTGTAACTTCATATATATGTAAAGCACTTAAAACAGAACTTAGACATAACAACTCACTAAAAACTAGACATCAACATCATCCTTATTAGTCAGGGTAAAGAACTGTCCCCTTTTATAGATGAGAAAACTAGGTTTTATTCTTAAACTATAGTAGTAAATAGCACAGCCAAATTAAAATGTAAGCTTCCTGCCCCCCAAATCCCTAGGGGCCATTCTGCCTGTATAGAATCCTAGTCCAATTTTTTATGGCCCTCAAAAAACTGTCTCTTCAAAATAACACTTCAGTCAATATGCCTCCCTGAAGAGCACTGTCTGATGATAGTCCAAAAATCCTGCCCCCACCCCACCCCCGCCACACACACACACAA
>PVKC010041609.1:0-12115 GCA_004027635.1 Crocidura indochinensis
ACTAAAATATGTAAATAGATGATTAAACAAAACAAACTCAAAATGGTTTCTTGACTTGAGTAGAACTGAAGAGATAAAATATATAAAACCAGGAACCAGACACCAAACAGGTTGTGGTAGACCTGACTCCACTGGCAAGGATAGTAAACAATGGGAATATATAGCCAATCAGCTTCTGTGATTGTCTTGGGAATAGCTCTAAGGGCTAACGTACATGATTTCTATGAGAGAACCTGGGTTCAAGTCTCAGCACCACACTCCCAACCCCTGGTTGTATGCCTACCAACAGCCATGAGCCACCTCCAAGCACTATGAAAGACCAGCACCCAAACATTTCTGGGTATGCCTCCCTAAATATGGAAATATCAAATGATCTAGTGATTTTAGTCTTTGAACTCTATCTGGACAAGAAAACACTAATTTGGAAAGTTTTGTGCCTCTGTATGTAGTATGATAAAATTCCTGGTAACAAAACCTAAATGAACCTTAAAAGCTCAATGCATGGCTGGATACAGAAACTATTACAGAATGCCAGTGGAATACTACTCTGCCTTCCATTAAAAAGCTGAAATTTTAGCAATAGCACAGAGATAGGGTGTTGGTTTTCCTTGCATTCAGCAGACCCAGAATGGACCCGGGTTTGATCTCCGGCATCCCATATGGTCCCCCAACCCTGCCAGGAGTGATTTCTGAGCACAGAGCTTGGAGTAATCTCCGAGTATTGACGGGTGTTGCCCCCCCCCCAAAAAAAAGCTGAAATTCTGCAAGTTGGAACAAACTAAAACAGGTTATTGTGTCGAAATGTGAAATAAGTAAATGCAGAAAAAGAATTACTGGATAGTTTCAGTCACAATGGAATGTAAATAGTTGAAGTATACAACTTAGAAAAAAATAGAAATAGTAAAAACTATGGTGGTAACTAGAAAGAATAAAAGAAAAAAAGAAAAAGATGCAGCCAATCCAGGATGAACTTGGGTTTGGTTCCAGGCTTCCCATATGGTCCCCCAAGCCTGCCAGGAACAATTTCTGAACCCAGAGCCAAGAGTAACCCCTGAGTGCTGCCGGATATGGCCTGTCCCCCCCAAAAAAAACCCAGAAAAAGATGTGTTTGTGTGTGTATAAAAAACTGAAATCCTACAATACTGTAAACTAATTTAAAACATTCTTAAAATGTTTTAAGGAAAATATTTTAAAAAACAAAACATAAGACCGTGTTATACAAAGAAAGGCAGTATCCCTCATGCTTTCTCTTCTATATGTGAGAAGATACTCAGATTTTCTGAAATTGTACCTTAGAGAAATGGACAGAAGATAATTGTAAAAAACTCAGAACCCAGGAAAATAAAGAGTATGAAACAGAAGAGTATGACCCAAATCCTAAAGTGTCATGAGTAACATCAATGCTTAGAGCCAAAGAGCAGAAAATTTCTCAAAAATACAAGAGCATATCACAAATATATGTGTGTTTGTGTGTTTGTGTGATTTAGTGACAGGTATAAAGAAACTGAAGGAAACCAACACAGTAAAATGTTACTAACTCCAGAAGAAGCAAAACTTTTACCATATACACTATGACCCAGTAGTGTCTAATAATTATACAATCACAAGAACTGGTACCAAATATTAAGCTAAAGTGTTTTCGCTCTACACTTCTTTTTACTGCTCTATGTTTGCTCCCTTCTCCCCCACCATGAATGATATATAATGATCTGCCCTCTTTTCAATAAACGGAAGCTAGCTGGTTCTCACTAGTTTTCCCATTTTCTTTGTGTGTGTTCTTTGTATGTTTTAAACCCCATACTTCTTCCCAGAAATTAACCCACATTTGTGGTTTCCATGCAAGGCAAACACCCTATCACTGTGCCTATCACTGGGATCCCTGGTGTTTTTTCTTTTCCCCAATACCTGGGATTGAACCTCTCACAGACAGGCCAGTGACTTCACTTCTAGATTACATCCAGGTCTTATTTTCATCTTTCTGTGCTGTCATAGTGGTATACATGAATGACCTGGCTGATGGTCTCAAGAATATTGACAATATTAAAAAGGGGGGAACAAACAGCTAGTTATTTTTGTCTTCCTCTTGCGTTATTATCTAGGTCCCAATTCTGATAAATAATATTAGAATATGAAACCACCCACAATAAGAGAAATGAGAACATTGGTGTGGACCTGATAGGCTGGTAACAAGAGTGAATTTGTGAGCCCCAGTTTTGATAAGTAATTCAAGGACCCCAAGATAAAACAGATTCATGTCCCATCCGTCAAGTTTCATTATACTGTCACTATTCACTGGCCTCAGAACTATGGAGAAAGAAAACAGGCCAGAGTGGGAAATCATGAGATTCTTTTCAGATGTAATACATGTAAATAAAATGCTTCAATAAATTCTGGCGCTTTCTCTTTTTTTTTGGGGGGGTGGGTTTTGGGCCACCAGGCAGTGCCCTGGCAGGCACAGGGGACCATATGGGACACCGGGATTTGAACCAATCACCTTGGGTTCTGAGTCGGCTGCTTGCAAGGCAAACACCGCTGTGCTATCTCTCCGGCCCCAATTCTGGTGCTTTCTAAACAACTTATTTAGAAATGAAGGTCTGCTATTCAAAAATCAAAATGACAATTTCAAACTGATTTTCAGAAAGATGGCACTGAAAGCAAAGGAAGTTCTAGCCTTTTACAAAGATGAAGCCAAAGCAAAAAGTTTGAAGGCCAAGAAAGAGTTGCTAAAAGATATCCACAGCCATAGCAACAAAAGATCCTCATGCCTCTCACAGTCCCATGACCCAAGACTGGCTGGGAAGGCAGCTCAGTTATCCTTGAAAGAGCAACCCCAGACGAAACTAGCTTCCCCACCATATCATCATCAAGTTCTCTCTGATCTTGAGATAGCCCTAAGGAAGATAGACCAAACAACTCACCTGTGTTCACTGTGTGTGTCAAGTGCAACAAGCATCAATCAGATCAAACAAACAGGCTGTGAAATACTTTTATAAGGTTACCATGGACCAAGGTTAACACCCTGATGAGTTGTAGTTTTGATGGAGGGAAGATGCTTGTTTGTTGACTCCTAATGAATACTTGGATATTTCCAATAAAAGTGTAATATCTAAATGAAGTCCAGTTGGATATTTCTACACACATCTTTCTAACCATTAAAATATATAAAATATAGCTGTTTGACATATCAATATTTCTGATGATGACTTAAACCATGGCAAATGGTTAACACAAATGAAAGAACCAGAGAGAAAAATCAGAAAACTCTGGCCAAAGCATACAGGAAAACAGAAACAGCAGGCAGGACCTTGATGATAATTCTGTACCTGCTTCGAGGTCATGAGGCCTAAGTCAGATCCCCAGTACCGCCCCATAGCCAAGTGGAAGTGACATTGGGACCCTGAATACCACAACCAAGTGTGAAAACACTGGTGCTCCATCACCCAGGTAATAAGTACAAATGAAATGTGCATGTCCTGGGGAGAATCACAATCACCATTCATGGCAACAAAAGGGAAGAGATAGGGATTGTTACTATCCTTTCTTATCTATATGTAGAATATCTTTGGACACAACTGTAGCAAATAAGCATGCTCTATCTTTACTCTCCCTTTTCTCTTTCTCTTAGAACCTGGAATCCTTTTGCCTACACTGTCTGGGTGGGATCGAATCATCTTGATAAAGGCATACAGTATTATGTATACAAAATCATCATACATCCGTTCTATAATGAAGAAATTGCAGACATTGCCTTGCTGCAGCTGTATTCTAAAGTCCAATTCACTTCTTTGATTATGCCCGTTTGCTTGCCCAACATTACAGAGAAGTTAATAATTCCACCCACTTGCTGGGTGACTGGATGGGGGACTCTTGTATATGGAGAAGGTGAGAAAGGCAAATGTAAGGTAGGGGCTTCCTTGCCCCTGCAGGGAAACCACAAACGTGGGTTAATTTCTGGGAAGAAGTATGGGGTTTAAAACATACAAAGAACACACACAAAGAAAATGGGAAAACTAGTGAGAACCAGCTAGCTTCCATTTATTGAAAAGAGGGCAGATCATTATATATCATTCATGGTGGGGGAGAAGGGAGCAAACATAGAGCAGTAAAAAGAAGTGTAGAGCAAAAACACTTTGTTTGAGCTACTTCTCAAGGCTTGTGGCTACACAGATAACAGCATAAGTTTTTTTCCCTAAGATTCCTCAAGTCATCTAGCAATGATCCCCTAACATAACTCCCCCTAGCACCTGGCTAGCTACATAGATAATAAATATTGCTTCCCAGCCCACAGGATGTGTCTAGAATATGTTCTGTCTAAAATATGTTTTCCTCCCAAGGCTACTGGGTCAGTGTTCCCTTTGGCTTGGATGTGTCTAGAATATGCTCTGTCTAAAATATATTTTTCTCCCAAGGCTACTGGCCTCAGTGTTCCTTTTGGCTTGTCACAATGCCTCACATAACCTTTTAGATTGACCTTAGTAAAGGCAGGCTGCATCCTTGTTCAGGCCTCTAGAGAAACTGCTAGAGACTGTTAGGCCTCAGGCATCTGCTAGAGATTTACTAGGCTTCAGCTCCCAACAGAAAGACATTTTTATTCTGTAACATTTTCTATCTTTAACTGTATCTTCACATTGTTTTTTGTTTTTGTCTGGGGGGGGGGTGTCAAACCTGGCAACTCTCAGGGGTTACTACTGACTCTACGCTCAGAAATCACTCCTGGAATGCTTGAGGGGGTTGGGGTGGGGGAAACCATATAGGATGCTGGGATTTGAACCACCGTCCTTCTGCATGCAAGGCAAACACCTTACCTCCATGCTATCTCTCCAGCCCCTAAACCGTTCATTTCTATTTACCTCTACAGAAAACTACCCTTCTGTCCTCCAGGAAGTAGAAGTACCCACAGTTGACCGAGATAAATGTGAAAGATTATACAACCCATCAGCTTTTGATATGCCAGAATTTGAGCCAGTTATCACAGAGGATGTGTTTTGTGCTGGTCAAATAGCAAAAGATAGCTGCCAGGTAAGTTTGTGCTTAGAGTTTACTTCTGACTCTGCACAGGGATCACTCCTGGTGGGGTAGGGGGACCATATGGACCACTTGGGGACTGAACCTACATGGAACTTCTTTCAATTTTGGTGGGGGGTGGCAGAATACACACATGGTAGTGTTCAGGGATGGTATGGATTTCTGACTTTGTACTCAGAAATTAGTCCTGACAGGCTTGGGGGATCATATAGGATACCTGGAATCAAACCCAAGTTAGCTTCATACAAAGCAAAAAACCTTACCCATTGCACTATCGCTCCAGCCCCATCCCCCAGGAACTTTTACATCCAATCTGACCTGTATTATGGTTGCATTTGCCAGATCCTCATAGTAACTGTACTGGGAAGTTCAAGCTGTCTCAGGAACATACTCTGGTCTAATGGTATGGTTTTGGTAATGCCTGTGGCTCCATTTATGAGCAGGTATGATCTGGGCTTAGTTTTGGCTTCTGGGTTGTTGCCTATTGCTCCACAGTAAGGTTTTCCTGGAGAGGATGTTTGGTCTTTTAAGTGAGTCCCAGGCATGTATTTAATCCAATTTCTATGGTTTTGCTGCAGTGATAGAATATTGCACATATTTTCCTTACTATCCACATAGTCCCACCTCCCTGGATTAATTTCTTTCCATATATTTCAAGTATATAAAGAACTCCAGGCTAGGACAATTTGGGGAAAAATATATATGTATAATCTGCTAAAGCTGTTCTAGGCTTTTTTCTCTTCTGAGAGGCACAGTGTTCTCTTGGACACCTGTCTTTTTCTGTGTGTCTGTCTCTCCCCTTCCCTTTACATATGAACATGAACAGTTTACTTCTTGGAAATGTTTCTGTGCAAGGGTAAAAAAAAGTAAGCATACTAGAATATTATCTGCAAAAGAATGAAGTCAGAGCATTTGAAAGAACTATGATAGACTCTGGGGGCATTATGATCAGCAAACTGTTAGAAGAATGGTCTCTGATCTTTTATATGTGAATCTATAGAGGAAAGCATGCATACCTGACCAAAATCCAACCTCACAGTTAAAGAAAATATATTCGTGGTTGCCAGAGGCAGGAGTCATTGATCAGTAAAATTAATGAGGGATAATAAAAAGGTACGAGCTTTCAATTGTAAAATAAATAAGGCTTGGAAATATAACATACATCATGGTGATGATAACTGGTAATACAGTATTGCATATTTGAAAGTGTTTGTCATCATTTTTGGTATACACATTAATATCATATCTTGGTTTTTGAAGTTAGTACATGAATTAAAATTCAGTAAAATTTAAGATAGCACTCTAAAAATATTTAAAAGTAAACCCTTAGGACTAGAGCCATACTATGACAGGTAAGTGCTTGTTTTACATCTAGCCAGCTAGGGTTCAATCCCTGCACTCCCATATGGTCTAAAAAGTACCACTACAAATAATTCCTTTTAAAAAAAGTTCCTACTGGGTCCTTAGAACTGTACATTCCAAGTTGTTGCCCAAGCCTGCTGAAATTTGACACCACAAGTACAACCAGATACCAGGAACTGTGAAAAATCAAAGCCCAGGTTTAAGCTTGAGCTTAGACTAATCTATGGATTGCAATTATATGGAGTTGCAGAATTTAGTGTGGGGTTAAGGAAAAATCTTAGTTTTGTTCTGAGATAAACTATGAATTTGAGAAATAATAACAGTATTAAGATGCATGCTTTGGACACAGCAAACCCAGGTTCAAATCCTGGTACACCAAACAATCTCCCAAATCCTGCCAGGGTCGTGATCCCTAAGTGCAGAGCCAGGAGTAAGCATTGACCACCACTGGATGTGGCTCAAACCTAAATAAAAATCTAACTTGATTAGGGCTGGAGTGTTTGCACCGTGGTAGGGCATTTGCCTTGTATGCAGCTGACCTAGGACAGACTGTGGTTCGATCTCCTGGCATCCCATATGGTCCCCAAGTCAGTGGCGATTTCTAAGCATATAGCCAGGAGTAACCCCTGAGCATCACAGGGTGTGGCTCAAAAAATAACAACAACAACAATAAAAACCTAGCTTTATAACGTATTATTAAATTTTTATGATATGTGAAAATCTCCTAGGATGGGCCAGAGTAATAGCACAGCAAGTAGGGCATTTGTCTTGCACATGGCAACCCAGGTTTGATTCCCAGAATCCCATATGATCCTCTGAACCTACCAGGTGTAATTCCTAAACATAGAGAAATTCCTGAGTGCTGCAGGGTGTGGCCCAAAAACAAAAAAATAATTTTTTTCCTGTGCAAAAGGAGATAGTGAGTAGGAAAAGTTAAAAAAGTTCTATACTAGAGGCCTGAGTGATAGTATGGTGGGAAGGTGCTTGTTTTGCATGTGCCCGACCAGGGATCCATGGTCAGCACCCATAAGGCCTAAACAATTCCAAGAGTAATTCCTCAATACAGAGCCAGGAGTAATCCCTGAGCATCACTGCATGTGGCTCAAATCCCTGAATCCCCAAAAAGGAAGTTCTTTACTAGACCAGGGTGATAGACAGAAAATATATGACCATAAATTCTCAGTATCTGTTTAGGTCTACACAAATTTCAAAGCAATGTAGTCTGTCTGACTATAGAACCCCTGATTGAAGCCCAAGCACGTACAATCTCGAATTAGTCCCTGCTCTCACAACACACCAGGTACAATAGAGAAGTGGAGGAATTTACCTGCATTGATGGAGACAAAAGCCAGGGCAAACCCCAATTACATCCCAAAGATGCTCAATGATGAACTACACATCATTATCAAGTGACTAAATAACATGGCACTGAATAACGGATCAAAGGAGAAATTAAAGAAAAAAGTCTTAAAACCTTGAAATAAATAAAAATACTAATTACAAAAATTTACAGATATAATAAAAAGCAGTTCTAAAACAGACACTCAATAATAAAAGCCAACCTCAAGAAAAATCCAAACTATACAATCTATACTTAGAACTCATGGTACCAGAATAAAAAATATGCTTGTTTACTCTCAGCGGCCTCTTGGCCTCTTCCTTCTTTCACTTTATTTATTTATTTTTTTTTGATTTTTGGGTCACACCTGGCAGTGCTCAGGGGTTACTCCTGGCTCCATGCTCAGAAATTGCTCCTGGCAGGCACGGGGGACCATCTGGGGCACCGGGATTCGAACCGATGACCTTTTGCATGAAAGGCAAACGCCTTACCTCCATGCTATCTCCCGGGCCCCCCTTCTTTCATTTTTTAACTGTGTTTGCTACCATACCAAGTTTCTGATTAATTCCCACTCAAATGCATTTCTCTATATTAAACTGCGGGGAGTCATTTTCAGACTCCAGAAGGCTAAATCACAGACCAAAGTGGTGTCCAGGATTCAGCACCCTCCTCCCAACTATTTCTAATGACATAAAGGAACATGCATATCTCCTTTGAATATTGTAGATATATTCCCTCAACCACTATAACTTTTATTGAATATCTCCTTAAACAGTGACAATTGTGTCCACTGTCTTAAGTTAGATTGTTTATTTTCCCCACTTTTTATCTTTTCTTCTCTTTGCGACCTGTTCAATAAGGAATTTTGGTGAAAGAGTTCCTCAGTTTAATGCTTATGTCACGGGAATTGTTGGACTTGTTCTTGCGGCCTCCTTATGCACTGGTAACGCCACGTGGCATTATTCTTTGTTTGCAAAGGCACATTAAAATTGAAAAGGAGATAAATACAAATACATACAAATAAGGAGATACATACAAATAAGTTCTTATCAAATAGAGATAGGAATACACAAATCTTGTAGTGCAATAGGACCTTACACCCTGAACATTGACATGATGACCTGGCACAGGCCTCAGAAGTATGGGCATTCTCCATTCACCCCTGAACCAGGTAAGCCATCTATGAAACATCCAAAGTTGTCTATGACATCACCTGGAAGCAATCCTCTACGGGGGAAAACCCTACCGCTGCTCTGACATCGCTCTACTCAAAAGAGTCTTCCCTTAACACTGAGAAGACTTAAACAACAACAACAACCTGCATACTGGATATGGCTTTCTGCATTGCCCTTTAATTGTGAATTGAAATTAGAGGACGCTCCGCACCATCCTGACTTCAATGTAGGATATACAGATCCTAGGATCTTCACTACAGAAACATGATACCAACAACAGAGACTGTGTGAAAAATAAAACTGTATTGTCACTACAGACAATGACCTGGATTGGACAAACTAGTTTGCCTGGAGCACAGAACTGGTCTTATGTCAGGAAACTTCAGGGATAGGGTCTCCTTGTATTTAGGCCAAGGCTTTCCCTTTCCATGTCCCCCGAACTTTGGTGGGCCTATGCAAATGATAATTGCCACTCTAACACCGTTTTTACTGTGCTCCTTTGACTCTAAACCTTAAAAAAAACACTTAAACTTTTGAGGTTAACTTAAACTAATATGCATGTGCATGGAAATGTAAAAAACTACTATGTATTCAAGTTTAAGGAGTTACATAAATTTTATGGTTTTAGATTGCTTTGTGTACCGCTAAGAAAATGTATAATATACTACAATCTGGGGAACTGAGGGACAAAGTATATGGATTCTGTTTTATCTTTCTTTGATTGTAAGTTTAAAAATAAGGTTCTCAGCAGGGGGATTGCTTCTGAAAACTTGTTTATGTGTGATTTAACTTGCACTGTAACTTTACCTTGTCCTCTTTCTATGCATCATTGTTCACATAATTAAAAATAAAAACATTTAAAAAATTAAAAATAATAATAAATGAAACCCAACTACAAACATGGTGCATAAAGAAAGATATTATTAAAAATATGCAGAAAATAGGGGCCCAGGAGATAGCATGGAGGTAAGGCGTTTGCCTTTCATGCAAAAGGTCATCGGTTCGAATCCCAGTGCCCCATATGGTCCCTCGTGCCTGCCAGGAGCAATTTCTGAGTACGGAGCCAGGAGTAACCCCTGAGCACTGCCGGGTGTGACCCAAAAACAAAACAAAACAAAACAAAACAAAACAAAAAAAGCAGAAAATAATAGTAGGAAATAAATAGCAAATATCAAAGTGGAAGTAAATTGTTAAAAAAATTGTCTGGGTTGGAGAGATGACAGAAGCAGGTAGGGTACTTGATTGGATCCCCATAACCTGTATCAAGTATCAACAAGAGTAATTCCTGACTGTAGAGCCAGGCGTAATCCCTGAACATTGCCAAGTATGGACCAGAACAAAACAAAAACATACTGGTAAATAAAACAAAGTAAATTTTTTAATTTTTTTCCAGTCCTAAGGCTGGAAATGATAGTACAGCAGATAGGATGTTTGCCTTATACATTGCCCACTTGGGTTCAGTTCCTGGAATTCCATTTGCTTCTCCATGCCCTGCCAGGAGTGATCCTTGAGTACAGAGGCAGGAACAAATTCTAAGCACTGCCAAGTGTGGCCAAAATTCTTTAAAATAATAATGGAAGATTTTGTTTTGTTTTTATATAAAAAAAAAAAAAGCATGGAGGGTAGGCGTTTGCCTTTCATGCAAAAGGTCATCGGTTCGAATCCTGGTGCCCCATATGGTCCCCAGTGCCTGCCAGGAGCAATTTCTGAGCATGAAGCCAGGAGTAACCCCTGAGCACTGCTGGGTGTGACCCAAAAACAAACAAAAAAAAAAAACAAAGAAAAAAAGACCCTTCACCAGTGCAACTTTCCCATCATCAATGCCCCAAGTGTCCCTCCTCCCCACCCAACAAAAGGATTTAAAGGAAATAAAGTACCGTATTTGCCGGCATATAAGACGACTTTTGAAAAGAAAAAAAGTCAACTGAAAATCGGGAGTCATCTTATACACCGAGTATATCCCAAAAATGTCTCAATATGCCGCTAAATGAAAATCATCTGGATATTGCCATGAAATGAATTTTCCAACTCGATCCTATACCAATCACTGCAAGGCTGCTCAGACCGACTCTCTAACTCAGCCAATCGAAGCAGGCTTTTGATGCATGCAAATTAGACAATGTTCTGGACCCGAATCTACACTGTAAAAAGTCTGCTCAAATGGGCCAGAGTCAGAGAGGAAGTCTATTACAGTCTACCCTTTGAACCTTTGCTTGTTGTGATTGACTCACTGTGGTATATAGTTGCAGCACAGGAACATTCTGTCTTATACAGTGAATATAGGCCTAAACCTATGCTTTAACTGTAAAATTAGGGGGTCGTCTTATACGACCAGTCATCTTATATGCCGGCAAATACAGTAATTAAACATAAAACCAGACGCTGATTCTTTAAGAGTAAAAAAAAGAAAAAAGAAAAAAGAATAAGTCCTTAGGGAGATTAAGAGAAAATCCAAATAAAAATAGGAGATGTTATTAATTCATACCACAGAAACACCGCAGATTATAACAGAAAACTGTGAAGAATTATATTTCAAGAATTTGAATAACCAATTACAGAAGGATGCCACAAAAACAAATGTATAGGTCAATATCCAAGATGTAAAGTTCCTCAGCAAAATCTCTGTACTGTTGAACTTCTCCGATCTTATTTTTGATCTTATTAGCCTTCTTTCCTTTTCTTTCTGAGTCTAGCTCAGGGTTTGTCAATCTTGTTTGTTTTGTTTTATTTTATTTTATGGTTTACCCAAGTCTGCACTCAGGGGCCACAGACTGTTCTCAGGATCAACCTGAACTGGCCATATGCAGCAAACACCTATGGCCCTGTATAGACACTCTGGCCCCTGGTTTAGTCCTTCAAAGAATGAGCTCTTGGCTTCAATGATCTTTTTGTTATTGTTGTTGTTTTTTGTTTTTGGCCCACACCTGGCAGTGCTCAGGGGTTACTCCTGGCTGTCTGCTCAGAAATAGCTCCTGGCAGGCACGGGGGACCATATGGGGCACCGGGATTCGAACCAACCACCTTTGGCCCTGGCGTGTAATGCTAAGAAAATCCCTCTGAACCAGGCATGGCTGTGACTAGCATAGCTCATGTCTTCATCCTCATGTTCATTAATTCTCTTTGATTCACTCATTAACTCAGCTGTTCTTAAGTGTTTCATTTTCAGATGTTTGCGACTATCTCACTTTTCTTTTTTATGGTTATTTCTGCCTCT
>PVKC010041610.1:0-12113 GCA_004027635.1 Crocidura indochinensis
AAAAAAAAAAAAAACAGAGCACATTCATGAGTATGTACAAGTACTGGGGGTTTACTCCTGGTTCTGTGCTCAGAATTTATGCTTAGTAGGCTCAGGGGACCATCCGGGTTGCTGGAGATAGATCTCAGTTCCCCTTCATATACCTGCCAGGTAGGCAGGAGTCCCTTATTCAGTCTTTAATGTGCTACCTTTCCAAGGAAGAGGCTCTTCAGAGATTTTACCTTTGCTTCCTCTATTATCACACATCTCTTTTTGAGATGTAAAGACTCACTTAGGCTTAATTAAGATTGATAGGTATTTGCCTATTGATAAACACCCTTCCTCCTACACTGATTGTCCCTGAATAATAAATACTGTACTTGAAGGATAGTCAGGGCTCTCAGTCCTTGAGGCTGGGAGCCCCCACTCTATGCTTTTCTCTGTTATATTTTTCTTGTCTACTTAATCCTTAAGGGGCTCCTGCTTCAGGCCTGTTCATCCGAGGCTGGACTCCAGCACCTTGTATCCCTAGCATCACCAGGAATAACCCTTAAACACTACTGCCACCACTATCACCCATTGACAAATCAGGCCATGAGATGAAAAGAGTCTGACTCCAAAACCCCTATTGCACCCAAATCATGACACATGATTGAAATTTCTGGTTTTATATTTTGCTGTGCTGGGATCAAACTCAGGTCATCATGCATGCAAGGTCTACCTTACTCTATCAATAAATTCATTTTCCTGATCCTGATGTTTTACTGGTAATTTCTCCTGTTTGCTCCTCAACTCAGAGCTCTAGTTGGATATGAGTTTGTCATTTCTGAGCTGGGGACTGGGGACCCCGGGTAGTCCATCCTCAAACCTCTTTTCAGCTTTTCTTTCTCTTGGCCCCTTTCAGTCTGTTCAGAGTTGAGATTCAGGGTGAAGTGGAAAACCTTATAATGTAGGTAGGGGGTCCATGTGGCCAGGAAGGTAGTGAGCCAGGAACTAAAGCAAGGAGTAGAGAAACAAAGAATAGTCCCTCTTCTTCTGCTCATTTTTGTTTTGGATTTTGGGCCATACTCAGAAGTGCCACCATCCCAGGAAGATGTTGGACAGGATTTACTGGCATTACTCCACTACTTTTTTAACCCCCTTTTCTTTTGAGGGTACTGGGAGTCAAACTTAGGTCTTCAGAAGTGCTCTGCTGTTGAGATATATTTCCACCCTCCTTTATTTGCATGTGAGAGAGAGAGAAAGAGAGAGAAGGAGAGAGACAGAGAGAGACAGAGAGAGAGACAGAGAGAAAGAGAAAGAGAGAGAGAGAGAGAGAGTGTGAGCGCTCAGGGTTTGGTGTCCACACCTGGCAGTGCTCAGAGTGCTACCTCTGTAATCAGGGATCACTCCTGTTGGACTTAGAGAACCATAGTGGTTGTCAACGGTCAAACTTGGGTTGGTCCTACCGACTGTATTATCATTGCTCTTGCTCCAGGCCAAATTGCCCCATTCATGAATGAAAAGCTGTAAATACTCACACTTTAAAGTTTGTTTAATCTCTTGACTCCATATGCCTCTCAAGGCCAGAACTGAAAAGCTGAAAGGTATGAACAAATTGCCTGTTACATTACTCCGAGACCAATAAAGCAGGGTAGAATTTTTTAAGAGCCTCAGGAGGCCCAGGTAAAAGTCATATAAAAGACTGTTTGAGCAGGACTGGAATCTCTGCCAAAACCTAGGCTGCAATCAGACAAAGAGGGTTTCATATCAGTGAAACCTGAAGGTCAGTTCTGTTTCTACCTGCTTCTCCCACACGACGGACTGTCAGCGCCTGACCAGTAGGATCTGCTGACCACAGCAGTCTGCGTCTTTGCCAGGAAATTTTCTGAGTGAGGAGGAATGGGTATTCTGGGACAAAGGGCTACAGAGTCGAGACAATGCTCTCGCTGTGTGCTCCATCCAGTGGGCTCAAGACGATTACTGTAGACATTTTTGTTGGGCTGCTGCACACCCACAGAGAGCTACTTAAAAAAGAAAAAAACAACAAAACTTGACAATTAGAGGGCGATTTAGAAAAGATGTTTAAAAACTAACAGATACACAGATGTACTGCTACTTCTGCAATAGACTCAAGATTGTTCTCCCAACCTCCAGTCTCCTACCTCCTACACTAGTTCATTCTGTACATTGCAGAGGATTAAGCTCCTTAAAGCCCAGATTTGATTTTCTCTCTTCAGTGTTCAAGCTCTTTCAGTGAGAAAATTTATTTATTTGTTTATTTATTTATTTATTATTTTCTGGCCACACCTAATGGAGCTCAGGGTTTATTTCTGACTCTTTGCTGGGGGATTATTATTGGCAGTGTTTAGGGGACTATATATGGTGCTGGAAATTGATCTACAGGTGGCTGTGTGCAAGACAAGGGCCTTAAATTCTGAACTATCTTCAATGGTTCCATATTCACTGCCCTTATTTATTTATTTATTTATTTATTGGCCACAACCCAGTGGTATTCAGTGTGTATTCAGGAATCAGTCCTGGTGGGGTTTAGGGGATCATATAGGATGCCAGGAATTGAACCCATGTGCAAGGCAAGTGCTCTACCCACTATAATATCTCTCCAGCACCCCATTACTTTTGTTTGTTTGTTTTTGTTTTTGGGTCACACATGGCGGCACTCAGGAGTCATTCCTGGCTCTGCGCTCAGAAGTTGCTCTTGGCAGGCTTGGGGGACCATATGGAATGCCCGGATTTGAACTGGGGTCCGTCCTGTGTTGGTTGCGTGCAGGACAAATGATTTATCACTATGCTATCGTTCCAGCCTCATCTCATTTTTTTTTTTTTTTTGGTTTTTGGGCCACACCTGGTGATGCTCAGGGGTTACTCCTGGCTATTCGCTCAGAAGTCGCTCCTGGCAGGCACAGGGGACCATATGGGGAACCAGGGGATCGAACCGATCCGTCTTAGGTTAGCGCAGGCAAGGCAGGCACCTTACCTCCAGCGCCACCGCCCGGCCCCCATTTTTTATATGATCTGTTTAATATAATTTCTGTTTTTTGGGTCACACTGAGTAGTACTCAGGAGACATGTCTACTTGGGGTTCATGGAACCTTGGTCATACTCAAGGGACCATGTAATGTGGAGATTGAAAACTGACCTGTGTGTAGTGAGTGGACTCACCCATTGAGCCCACTCTGACCCACCCTGTTGCCTGCACACCTGAGTTGCTCTTCTTTCCCAGCCCATCACCACCTTTCCTATGGACATCTGCTAAGCTGAAACTTCTCAACAGCTGTCCTCTCCTATTTCACTTCCTTTCCTCCTACTTTTCCCCTGGCTCATTCCTACTTACCGTATCACTTAGTTTAGGTGCTAATTCCTCTGAATGCAATCTTCCTCATTTACCAATGAAGATAGATGAGGTAGGTGTTCTAGTGAAGAGCTTATATCTATGCCAAAAGGAATTGTTCTATGTTATGGCTATTTACACTATTTTCTTCCTTGATGAATGATGCATTCTGTGAGGTCAGAGGCCACACCTATGTAAACATTTTTACTCAAACCATGCATACATAATCACTTGATTTATGATAAAATCACTGCAGTAAAAAATCATCAGGAAATCATCAGGAAAAAGATGATTTCCTCAGATATTATTACCCTCTGCTGGAAAGGAGATGTGTGCCAGGCACTGTGTTCCTTGCAGTACATATGGGACCTCTAGGGTTTTTTCAAGCCCACTTACATTTTTTTTTTGATTTTTGGTCACACTCAGCAGCACTCAGGGATTACTCCTGGCTCTACGCTCAGAAATGACTCCTGGCAGGCTCCGGGGACCATATGGGATGCCTGGATTTGAAACACTGACCTTCTGCATGCAAGGCAAACACTTTACCTCCATGCTATCTCTCCGGCTCCCACTTATATTTTTTGATCCCTAGCACTCTATATGGTCCTCTGAGCACCTTCAGGAGTAACTCCTGAGTGCTGAACAGGAAAACCCCCTAAGCAGTTCCAGGTGTGGCACAAAACAAACAAAAAACTCTTCAAACTAATTGAAATATAAAAGTTATTTTCCAAAAATTACATAAAATGGCCACTGTATTCATGAAAAGATTCTCAATATCATCAGTCACTAGGGAAATTCAAATTGAAAATACAATGATATGGGGCCGGGCGGTGGTGCTGGAGATAAGGTGCCTGCGCTAACCTAGGACGGACCGAGGTTCGATCCCCTGGTTCCCCATATGGTCCCCTGTGCCTGCCAGGAGCGACTTCTGAGCGAATAGCCAGGAGTAACCCCTGAGCGTCACCGGGTGTGGCCCAAAAAAAAAAAAAAAAAAGAAAATACAATGATATAAGGGCCCGGAGAGATAGCACAGTGGCATTTGCCTTGCAAGCAGCCGATCCAGGACCAAAGGTGGTTGGTTCGAATCCCGGTGTCCCATATGGTCACCCGTGCCTGCCAACCCCCCCCCCCAAAAAAAAGAAAATACAATGATATCCTGTCATGAGTCAAAGATGGCTACACTACAGAGGATGGAAAATAGCAAGAATGTGAAGAAATCATACCCCATTGGATACCTGCAATATTGCAGTCTCTTCAGAAGAAAACGGGCATATCTTCAAAAGGTTAAAATGGTATTAATTATGCAGCAATATCATATCTTGGGGTATGCCCCAAAGATCCGAAAACTAATGTCCACACACAACTTGTCCATGAAGGTTGGAGCCATAGTAGAGTTGGTAGAGCACATGCCTTGCATGCAGCCAACCCGGGTTTGATCCCTGGCATACCATAGGGTCCCTCATGCACCTCCAGGAGTGATTTCTGAGTGCAGAGTCAGAATCAATTCCTGAGCATTGTCAAGTATGTCCACAAACTTAACAAAACAAAACAAAGAAACCTTGACTATAAACCTTTATAGAATTATGTACAGTTGTTGAAAAGTAGAAACAACAAAGCCAGGAGATGGCTCTGTGGTAGAGTCACTGGCTTACTGACCTGAGACAGTGAGGTAGATGCCTGGCATTGCCTCATCTGTGTTTCTGCCCTTTGGAATCCCTGGTGCCACAACAAAGCAAATGATTGTTACCACTAGGTATGAAGAAGCGCCATGACTCAAGTGCATACACACAGCAAGTACCACAACAAAATATATAAGTCTTTTTGCTTTGCTTTTGAGCCACACCCAGGTAACTCTCAGGTACACAGGAACCATGTGGTGTTAGGAATTAAATGTGGGCCTTCCAGATGAAAAGGATGTGTTTAGTCTTTTGAACAAACTCTTTGGTCCAAATATGCAGTTCTTGGTGAATATTGCAATCAAACACTGTGAGAGCACTGCACCTAAAGAATGTAATGAGCGCTGCATTTCCCTTAAAATAAGTGTGTAAACACTGTCACAAAGTGCAAAAAAGAAGGGGCAGATAATAGATAAAGCCCAAAGAATCACCAACTGGTGAATGAACAAAATGTGGTATATCCATTCATGAATATTTTTCAGACTTAAAAAGTATCAGTGTATGGGGGCCAGGCGGTGGCGCTGGAGGTAAGGTGCCTGCCTTGCCTGCACTAGCCTAGGATGGACTGCAGTTCGATCCCCCGGTTTCCCATATGGTCCCCCAAGCCAGGAGCGACTTCTGAGCGCATAGCCAGGAGTAACCCCTGAGCGTCACTGAGTGTGGCCCCAAAACAAAAAAACAAAAAACAGAACAAAAAAAAAGTATCAGTGTAGCTGGAGAGCTAGCACAGTGTTGATGGATTTTATTTGAATGCGATTGAACAACAGTTCAGTCAAGAACCATCATCATCAAGAGTGACCCTT
This sequence comes from Crocidura indochinensis, assembly GCA_004027635.1. Classification (NCBI taxonomy): domain Eukaryota; kingdom Metazoa; phylum Chordata; class Mammalia; order Eulipotyphla; family Soricidae; genus Crocidura; species Crocidura indochinensis. The sequence goes on from PVKC010041610.1 coordinate 5,790, forward strand.
AAAAATAGAACCAGAAATGATATCTGAGCACTGCTGGATGTGGCCCCCCAAATTAAAAAACAAAACACATACCTCACACTTATGGAACCCCGAGTTCAATTTCTGGGACCAAAACAAAATAATACATGGGCCGGAGAGATCACATGGAGGTAGAGCATTTGCCTTGCATGCTGAAGGACGGTGGTTTGAACCCCAACATCCCATATTGTACCCTGAGTCTATCAGGAGCGATTTCTGAGCATAGAGCCAGGAGTAACCCCTGAGCGCTGCCCGGTGTGAGCCAAAAACCAAAAACCGAAAAAAAAAAAAAAAAAACAACCCAAAACCAAAACCAAACAGAGAAAAAAAAAACAAAAACAAAAACAAAAAGCCAATAATACAAATAACAGCTATTCCCTTCCAATAAAAACTTAAAAATAATTAATCTGGGGCCAAAGCGGTGGCACAGGAAGTAGGGTGTTTGTCTTGCACGTGCTAACCTAGGACAGACAGAGGTTTGCTCCCCTGGCGTCCTATATGGTCCCCCAAGCCAGGAGCGATTTCTGAGTGCATAGCTAAGAGTAACCCCTGAGGGTCACTGGATGTGGCCCAAAAACCAAAAATAGAACCTGGAGAGATAGCACAGCGGCGTTTGCCTTGCAAGCAGCCGATTCAGGACCAAAGGTGGTTGGTTCGAATCCCGGTGTCCCATAAGGTCCCCTGTGCCTGCCAGGAGCTATTTCTGAGCAGACAGCCAGGAGTAACCCCTTAGCACCGCCAGGTGTGGCCCCAAAAAAACAAACAAAAAACAAACAAACAATAAATAATTGACTAAATAAATCTTGGTGCTAGAGAGATTTTATCAGATAGGGCATTTTTGAGTCGTATGAAGCCAACCCAGGCTTAATTCCTGGCACTTCATATGGTTCCCCAAACCCCCAGGAATGAGCCCTAAGTGCAGACCCAGAGGTAAGCATTGAGCACCACCAGATATAGCCCCAAACCCCAAAATCTTCCAAAACAAACTAACTTTGACTTTTTTTTTTTTTGGTTTTTGGGTCACTCCCGGCAGTGCTCAGGGTTACTCCTGACTCCATGCTCAGAAATTGCTCCTGGCAGGCACGGGGGACCATATGGGGCACCGGGATTCGAACCAATGACCTTTTGCATGAAAGGCAAACGCCTTACCTCCATACTATCTTCCGGGCCCCGACTTTTTCAGCTTTTAAAGTAGAAGGTGGTCTTACCTCTTTGGGAAAACTCCCCCTAAACATGAGAATGGTCACCTGAGGAATGATAAAATTTCTTGGCATCATCCAAAGACAAATGACCCTCCCGTACCTCTTTACCTCTTCAAAAAATAGACCCAATGCATGGGAGTTATACTGGTTAAAGGAGCCAGTGGGGATAAAGGGTTATAGTGCTGGCAGCATAGGACAGGGGTCCTCAAACTTTTTAAACAGGGGGCCAGTTCATTGTCTTTCAGACCATTGGTGGGCCAGACTATAGTTTAAAAGAAACTATGAACAGGGGTTGGAGATATAGCTCAGTGGATGGCATTTGCCTTGCATGCAGCCAATCCATGAATGGACCATGATTCAAATCTTGGAATCCTATATGGTCCCCCATACCTGCCAGGAGCGCTTTCTGAGCACAGAGCCAGGAGAAACACCTGAGCGCTGCAGGGTGTGACCCAAAACCCAAAACAAACAAACAAAACTATGAACTAATTCTTATGCACACTGCACATATCTTATTTTGAAGTAAAAAACGTGTGTGGGGGGGAACAAATACAATATTCAGAATGAAGGATAAGTAAAGTTAAATCAAGAAACTTATCAGTATTTCAGTGGGAACTATGGACCTGTTGTTGGTGGTCAGAGACTAAGAAGAAGAATCAAGGAGACAGAAGGAGGGGAGTAGGAGAGTATGGTATGTTAGATTATACCCTGCCTTTACCCAAAACAAAGGTGTTCTCCCAATTTCCTCTTCATTTTCACAAAGCCCTTTGACTTGTATAAGTCCATTTGGATAGGTACTTTTTTTGTTTTGTTTTGTTTTTGGGTCACACACAGTGATGCTCAGTTGTTACTCCTGTTTATGCACTCAGAAATCACTCCTGGCTTGCAGGGACATATGGGACGTCAGTGAATTGAACCATGTTCTGACCTAGGTTAACCGCATGCAAGGCAAAGGCCCTACTGCTGCGTCATTGTGTCACACCCGGCAGTGCTCAGGGGTTACTCCTGGATCCATGCTCAGAAATTGCTCCTGGCAGGCACGGGGGACTATATGGGGCATCGGGATTTGAACCGATGACTTTTTGCATGAAAGGCAAACTCCTTACCTCCATGCTATTTCCAGGGCCCCACTGCTGCATCATTGTTCCAGGCCTTTGGATAGGTACTTTTTTCTCTCACTCGACCCTCCCTCTTCTGACTAGTAAATACAGACATGTTTCCATTTGGGTTTGGTGCTGAGAGAGAAGCCAGGAGGTGAAAAGCAAATTGACTCCATGATTTTCTCCTGATGGGCTTAGTTGGTTAATTCTTCATAGCTACCTGTGTCAGACTCTTTCACCCAGTGATGGAAATATGGTGTGTGGGGTGATTTCACAAGGTGAGTGTTTTTACTGCTGACACATTCTACACATGCTCATGGCAGGCTTAGGATGAGACATCTGCTAAGCAGGATGGGCAGTGAAGGCAAAACACTCAGCAGGCCGGATAAATGTCCATGGCAGTCCACATGTGGCCCATGGACTGTAGTTTGGGGACCCCTGGTATAGGAGTTTCATTAATAGTAATTATTCTTGGGGATTTGGGTTTTCATTCCAAAGTTCCTGTAGCCCCAGAACTCCATTATCCTTGTTCATCTCAGAGCCTCTGTTGTTTACCTATAGACCATAAAATGAGATTCCATTTCTAATTATCCAGCATGGCAATAATTCTGTATTTCAGAGAAAAACCTATTGAAGTCAGTATCCCTTTTCCATCATCCTAGACACAGAACACAATTTTGAGTAAGTTCAGGCTTTCCCATCACACTTTATTTACACTGTCAGGGAAAGGAAGATTTTGGAAAAAGGTACTTTGCTTTCAACTTGATTGAAATCAATTCAACAGATGTTTGGGTTAAGCCATTTTATTTTAAAATATTTTCCCTTTAAGCATTAAATATTATTTATTGACCCAACTCAGGCAGCATTTGGTGTGTTAGAAGACACCTGTCAGAAATAAAATACACAGGCTCCTGCAAGATCCCTCTCACAACAAGGAGCATATTTAATGTGTTTAGTAGCACCTCAACTTGCTCAGATAAGCCCCTCAAGGGTGGTCACTGAATTATCCACATCCATTCAAAATAAAACACTAAACTCTTCTATTCACCTCTGCCTTGCCTCTTGCTCACCCCTTCTTTCCATTATTTAGTAAAAGAGCACATATGAGAGAATATTTTTTCTCATAATTCTAGTAAAATTCCAGTGTGGATAGAAGAATCCACAGAAGAGATGGAACTTTACAGAAAAAAATGTAAGCAGATATTCATATTTATTTGGAACTTGAGTTTTTAAAGAATGGCTTTGACCTGATCAAGTCCCCTTTCTTTTTTTTTTTTTTTTTTTGTTTTGTTTTGTTTTTGGGCCACACCCGGTGACGCTCAAGGGTTACTCCTGGCTATTCGCTCAGAAGTCGCTCCTGGCAGGCACGGGGGACCATATGGGGAACGGGGGGATCGAACCGCGGTCTGTCCTAGGTTAGCGCAGGCACGTTACCTCCAGCGCCACCGCCCGGCCCCAAGTCCCCTTTCTTGTATAGCCTTAAATGGTAATGTAAATGAAACAGGACTCTTTAGAGCTTGGCTAGGCTTTGAAAGGGCCTATGTTTAACAATCATGGAAGTCAGAGGCTACGGAAGTATCTTGTTCTTTATGGTCAGTTTGGAAGTTAGAACTTTGACTTCCACTCATAAAAAGGATAACAAATCTGTCATCCTCTTGTTCACTATACAAAAGAATCTACAGTCTTTCAATCATAGATTTATATACCATGGATGGTAGAAAACAGTGATAAAGCAAACACCAAAATCGTCCTTCCTTCCTTCCTTCCTTCCTTCCTTCCTTCCTTCCTTCCTTCCTTCCTTCCTTCCTTCCTTCCTTCCTTCCTTCCTTCCTTCCTTCCTTCCTTCCTTCCTTCCTTCCTTCCTTCCTTTCTTTCTTTTTGGGGGCACACTCTGTGGTGCTGGGAGCTACTCCTGACTTGATACTCAGGGGGCCCTGAATTGACAGGGATGAACCCAGACTTTCCTCAGGCAAAGCATATATTCAGCCCTTTGAGATCCTTTCCATTCCTAGAAAGATATAATTTTAAGTCGAAGAGATCTGGGTTTGACTTTTGTTTTTACAACTTACTTAATTGTGAGGTGTGGGAAAAAGACTTTTTTTTTAAAACAAAATTCAAAATTTCTAGAACATTTTCTAGAAAAAAAAATACTTCCTAGGGTTATTGGAGACAATACATCCTATGTAAAAATTCAGGTGAAAGTACCTTGTGAAATATCTGGCACTGGTGGTTACTTAAAATACAGTAGGAAGGAAGTTAGGAGGGGAAAAATATTTTGTTTGTTTTTGGGTCACATCTGGTGGCACTCAGGGGTTACTCCTAGCTCTTTGCTTAGAAATTGCCCCTGGCAGGCTCAGGGAACCACATGGGATGCCAGGGATTGAGTTGGTTCATCCTGGGTCAGCCTCATGCAAGGCAAATGCCTATGGCTGTGCTATCACTCTGGCTCAGAAGAGGGAAATTTGTTTGTACTTTACCAGTTATAATAAACTAAGCAGATCTGTAGTGGGATGTCATGAGATGGGGTCAAACCTGTTTCCTTGACCCCAATTTCTCCTCAAAATGGATTTTTTTCAAAATGAATTTCTGACCTCAAGGAAGAGAGTCTCCTAGACTTTGAGGCTAAGAGTTAGACATGTCACTTTTTATCATAGAGTTTATTACTATGTTTTCAAGATGCTTCTATTGTAAGAGCACAATTGATATTTTATTTTTTTCTTTTCCTTTTTCTTTTCTTTTCTTTTTTTTGGTTTTTGGGTCACACCTGGCAGTGTTCAGGGGTTACTCCTGGCTCCGTGCTCAGAAATTGCTCCTGGCAGACACGGGGGATCATATGGGGCACCAGGATTCCAACCGATGACCTTTTGTATGAAAGGCAAACGCCTTACCTCCATGCTATCTCCCGGGCCCTATTTTTTTCTTTTTCAACAGAGGTAAAAAAAAAATACAAGAACAGGAATGGACCTACCAACTTTAAGGAACATTCTGGTGTCAGAATCATTAAAATAATTAAAATATACATCTTGCAGTTGACAAAATACCACCATAGTGATGCTGGCTTGCTCTCTGGAGCATCTACTGGCTGCCAGGTACTCCTTGATGTCCACCTAAGCTTTTGGTTCCTAGAAACCTGAGGAGGCAGGTGTTACTATTACCATGTCAGAGTTAGAAGCTAAATATAGAGAGGATGAGTCACATGTCCCAGGTAATAAATCAGGGAAAAGGTCTGATAAGGGAGCTTATAGAGCTTCCCAAATGCTTCCCCTCTCTTAGTGATGGCCTGATCTCTACACAGAATGGTATGTGAAATGCTTCTTTGAACTTGTCCTGATCTGGTGACCAGGAAGGGCATCAGGAACAGAGCATTGCAATGGAATCAATATCCAAACACAGGCCCTTAGAGATAAGGTGGTAATGGGAAAGGGAGAACTGATCAGAAGTCATTCTGATGGCTGCCAATGAGACTGAGAGAAGGTCACAGTAGCAGAGGAGAGGGACAGAGTGAGGAGAAGCCCTGATCAGTCCTTATTTGGGCACAAGACCTATGGACATGGCAACAAGCTTTTGTCTTTTGGAGGCCATTATTCTTTGAAGTCTCTCTTTCTCTATTAAATTTTTTGTTTTTGGATCACACCTGGAGGTGATCAAAGCTTATTCATGTCTCTTTGCTCAGGGATTACTCTTTTTTTGTTTGTTTGTTTTTTGTTTTTGGGCCATACCCGGTGACGCTCAGGGGTTACTCCTGGCTATTTGCTCAGAAGTCGCTCCAGGCAGGCACGGGGGCCCATATGGGGAACCGGGGATCGAACCGCGGTCCGTCCTAGGTTAGCGCAGGCACCTTATCTCCAGCGCCACCGCCCGGCCCCTACAGGGATTACTCTTAATGTGTCCAGGGACCTTATGGGTCCCTGGACAAACTCAGACTGACCATATGCTAGCAAAGTAATACCCCACTGTACTATCTCTCTGGCCCTTCTAACTTTTCACTAATGGATAGAAACCTT
>PVKC010041611.1:0-12117 GCA_004027635.1 Crocidura indochinensis
TTTTTTTTGGAGGGGAGGTTTACACCGGCAGCTCTGAGGGATTACTCTTGACTACGCTGAGAAATCATTCCTGGCATGTTCTGGGGACCATATGGAATGCAGGAATTCGAACCATCGTCCTTCTGCATGCAAAGCAAACGCCTTACCTCCATGCTATCTCTCCGGCCCCATTTTTTTCTTATTTTTTAAGTGAGCTTGCATTGTGTTTGCTTGTAGCTTCACCTGAAATAGGTATAACTAGTAGAAAATAACTAAGGTAGGGGCCGGAGTGGTGGCACAGGGTTTAAGGCCTCTGCCTTGTGCTGATAGCCTAGTATTGACCACGGGTCAATCCCCTGGCATCCCATAGGGTTTCCCAAGCTAGGAGCGATTTCTTAGCACATAACCAGGAGTAACCACTGAGTGTCACTGGGTATGGCCGAAAAAACAAAAACAAACAAACATAAAGAAAATGTCTGGGGTTACTAAAGCAAATGGTGATTTTGTTCAAATCACATTGTGAAGCCATCCCTAGTAATCAAGAGAGAAATCCTTTTTTCTTTCTCCTCCTTTTCATCTGCCAGATGTCATTCTGGCATCTTCTGTAAGACTGTTAGTTCAACCTTATCAAGGATATCTTGCTGAATATCTTCAGCCTTGTCCAGGCTCACCTGAGAATTTCTTTATTGAGATTTCATAGACCTCTACTCTGTTTATGGTGAGCTTTGATATCTTTACCCATCAAAACATATATTTAATGTCAATTTAAATTTAAGACTCTAAATATTTTTCATTTCAGATGTTGTACAGTGGTATCTATGCTGAAGGAAAGCTATCTGTTTATATACATTTGAAACAACCCCTCTGAACCATGAGTTCTTCAGGGTCAGAAACAATATCCTACACATATCCAAGTGCCAGTTTCAATTAAGTCTATATATTCCCTTAACATTTTATCTTTGCTTATAGTTGAAAATTATTTCAAGAAAGACCTTTAAAGAGCATTGCTGTGTCTAATGATCATTCTTTATACAGAAAGCTTTACTTTATTTACCAGTTCAGCAGGAATTGGACTTGGGAGCACTAAGCTTCTTGCTAACTAATATATTTTCAGAAAAGGGAAAAGAATGAACATGCAGTACTCTCTGAGTTCATTCATGAGATGGTCTTGTTTTAGCTTACAAAAATAATTGCTTATATACATAGCTTACAGAAAATTATAATATATTTTTAAAAGTTTTTTGAAATCAGCGAATCATTTTCAAGAGAGCATAGCAACATTGAAATAAATTTTATTATTGAACAGAGTTCAGATCAATGGACATATGTGATCTGATAGTGACGTTATTATATTTATGCACATGATGTGGAACAAAGGTCTAATTTTATTTTTTTTTATTTTTAAACTTGAACAGAGCAACTGTATTGAATATTAAATATATTTGATTTGTATCAGAAAGTTACTATGTGGTACATGATCTATAGAGTCCTTTTAAGTTCATTTAGATGATACCTCCAAAGTAGATAAATATGGTTTTATTTTATACTGTAAACTACAGTGGGTTTGAAATTTAGAGTTTATACAAAGTAGCATGATGAGTCAGTGACAGAACTGCCACTAGGCCTGACAATACTATCTACTCATGGGAGTTGAATTATTTGATTTTAAACTGTTACAAAGAAGCTGCATTACATAGAACTCCTAGTAAAAGTCAAAGGATGGCATAGAGGGCTAGAGAGAGTCTAATGGTAAAACTATTTTGTCCTCTGAGCACTAACAGGAGATTTTCCTGAGCATGGAGTCAGAAATAAGCCTTGAACACAGTTGAGTGTATCCCAAACAAACAGAAATAAATATATATGTATATACATTTGTATAAGTAATATCTAATAAATGTGATAAAATATAACAGTGTTATGGGTTGTGCTGTTGAATAAGTTGCTTATTGAACTCTATTCCTTTTCTATAAAAAAGAACTAGGCAGGATTTTTTTTTTGACTTACAATTTTAGAATATGCAATACTGAAAATTCGGGTGAGAGTTAGGGTGAAAATTAGATTGAGCAAGCTAGAAGACAACTTCTTATGAATGCTGCTTCCTGTAGAAAATATACTATTTACATGAAGAAGGTCACATGCAAGGAGAGGGTCTTTTTAAAGGAAAATGTTAGACTTTTGCCAGGTAAAAAGTGGCTCAATTCTCTTTAAGTTTGCAAGTGAGGGAATCCAAATTGGCCATATCTCTCACTCATTTATTCCTTGTCATTTTGCCATCTAGTTCACTCCACTGGCAAATACATAAATTAATATTTACTTTAATATCTACAATTTCTGGAAAAATATTTAGTCCTCATTCTTCTTACTGAAAAATTCAAAACCAGACGAATTTTGCAGAATTATACAGGCCAGGCACCTCTTCAAAATTAAGCAAGGGGTTTGCTCTAAGTTAGAATTTTGCTAAAGTGATTAACAGTAAAAATCCCTTGTTCTTGACTGCTATGTGACCTATATGGAATGATCTGGCAGAATTTTATCTGCAGAGAAAGTGTCCAAATGATAAGAGATGACTCAGAATTAGGCTCATTAGCAGTCAGATCATATAAATAAAAGACTGCTCATGCACCCAGACCAGAACTCCTCTTTATTGTACTTCTGGGTCAGTCTTGTTTGTTTATTTATTTATTTATTTTTTAAAAATGGGTCTGTAATTTGAATAAGAAGCTGCTTCAGTTTTTCCATATGCCACAGCAAAAGTGAATTTTATCTCGTGTAATATCTTTTTAAGAAAAGTGGAATAAAAAGTTAGCTTCGTTCTATGAGACATAATAAGGGGCATTAATTTACTTTTGGCTCTGCACGTAGGGATAATGAGGATACTTGGGGTACCCTTTGGGTGGCAGAGATAGAATATGGGTTGATTGCATCCAAGGCAACCCTTCCTACTCTCTCTCTCTCTCTCTCTCTCTCTCTCTCTCTCTCTCTCTCTCTCTCTCTCTCTCTCCAGCTCCCACACTTGACATTTTATAGATTTTAAATTCATCCAGAAAAACACGTGACCCTTTTCTTTATCATGACTTGGTGAGCCAGCTCATGATGTACGATTTTTGCTGTTCATGTAAAAAAAAAAAGGAGGAGTAATATCCAATACCATTTTACCTACAAATGTAGTAAAAGATTAAAAAGTATTTGCTTCAAGTAGAACAGAAAGTTCCAAAACTTTGCACCATTGTTGAGTTGTGTCTGTCCTAAAGTTTACAGTCAACTTGGCCCATTTTATGAACTTAGCCCTTGTTATTCATTTAGTCGTTTTAGCAAAAATACTTAAGTTACCTTTGAGGATGAGAAAATGAGTCTTAGAGACTGAGTAACAACACCAAACAAATAATACTCCGTAGCAGAATCAGGACTGTCATCCACTCCTACTTTTTTGCTGGTTTCCCATCAAAATGAGATGTTAGATATGTTAGATATTAGCTAACCAACCTTAGATATGTTGGATATTCCTGAGTCAATAATTATCCTAGGACTTTATATATATATATATTGTTGCCTCCTTTTATTTTTAAAAGAGTTAACATTATTAATGGTAACCCCTTTAACCACAAAGCCAATTGAGTTAACAAAGTCTAAGTTCATTCAGTTTGTAGGTGGCAGAACTTAGTCTTGAATCTGGGTGATCTGATTTGAGAGAGAGTTATATACCACAGATGGATTGTCCTGCTTTGTTTCCTAGGATAGTTTTACCTGGGTGATTCTGATGTTGAAAGGTAATAGATGTTTCTAATTTCCTAAAGCATTTCATGATTTGATAATTGTATTTTATGATTTTAAAGAATTTTATAACCTCTTTTTTTCCCTATCTGACTTGCACTGCTTGGAGCCCCCTTCATTATTATTCTTTGTACATAACTTTGTACCATTGTTTCCATTTTTATCTCCCATTAAGGTAAAAAAAGTGTTACAAAAAGACTTCAACTGTTCTCTAGATATCTCCCCATTAAAGGTAATTTCTGATTGTATTTTCAATGTAGTATGCTTAAAGATGATCAATTAATTAATTAATTGATTTTTACATATTTATTTTAGTGCCACATTTAACAATGCTTAGGGTTTATTTCTGACTCTATGCTCATGGATCACATTGGCAGAGCTTGGATGATCATATGGAGTAGTGGCGATTGAACCAGGGTCTGCTGAAAATCATTACAATCTGGCCTCTTTGTTTTTTTCAAGTGAGGAAACCAAACAGTTTTCTAGCAGTCACTGTGCCTTTATTTATGAGTAATTCACAAAGAGTGAAGCACTGTTAGAAAAATAACTGCATTAACAACTATCATGACTATTATAGTGAGTGAGAGAAATAGAATGCCTGTCTCAAAGACAGAAAGTGGGTGGGGTTGGAGAAAATGGGTGGCATTGGTGGCCTGAAGGTTGCACTGGTGCATGAAGCAAGGTGCACATTTTATGACTGAAACCCAACTAGGAACATGCTTGTAACCATGTTACTTAAATAAATATATTATTAGATATATACAAAATAGTGAGACAATTAGTTTTCTTGAGGGGGTGAAGCCTTTCTTCTGGCTTTGTGATACCGGTGAAGTTCAAGGGATCTTTATGTGGTTTTAGGAACTGAACACAAGTTGGTCACTTGCAAGGCAATTACTGTCACTTAATATTTTCCAGCACAATGTGATTTCAGTTTCTAATGAGACCATCTGCATGACTAATTACTTTAGAAACCTTACATTTAAGTAGTAAATATTGTTTGGGAACTTGGTTGATAATAAATCAAATATCTTGTCAGATAGCATTTAATATTATAAATTTGGATGCAGAATTAAATTGATTAAAATTATTTGGAATTACATTTTTCTTTAAATTCAACTAAGAGATAATATCAACTTTAGTAAGTATCAGAATTTTATAAATAGTATCTTATTCCATTTGATGTAGTCTGTTTCTCTAGGCATTCTATATTTCTGAAGAGAATTTTCTTGTGGCACACAACATTTATTATTTTTTGAATAACATAAGCTTTGCTTTTTTCCTGAAAGTCTCTCACTTCTAAGCTCTACTAATTTCTGTTTGTTTTTTTAATAATATTTCTTTATTTTTTGTATATTGTTGACAATATTTTAGGTACATATTAACATAAAATCAGGGGAATTCCCATATCAAATTGTCCTCCTTCCACCTCCATTCCCATCCTACCACCCATATCCACCTCCCTCTCCCTGTGGCTGTTAGAATAGATGGTCTCCTCTGTGCCTAACTTATGGCTTAGTGGTCTTATACTTGTTTGGTCTTGGTTAATTTCTGTTTGTTTTTATTCAATTGTCTACACTCTGTTTGGATACTGCTTGCTTACATTTAGTTATTTTTATGCAGGGAGTTAAAACTTGCAAGCATAAATTCTCCTGGAACCAGGTTGAAAGAAAGACCTTTAGGTTGGGAAGCTTTCATATAAAAGCTTGCTTTGAAATTTTTTAAGTTTAACTATTCTTCTGATCTGGTAACCTGGGGGAAAGATTTAGCCAAAGTGTTTGGTATCAAATGTCAATTTTGGTTTCAGGTCTTCTACTAAGTATTTATGCCAAGTATTTATGACACAGCCTTGGAAGATTTGTGACACAAAAGAAAATAATAAAATAGTGATAGCCATAGAATATAAAAGATTAATAGATACTTTTGATATAGTACACGTTTTTGAAGCTACTAAATTATCCACAAACTTACTCTAATGGGTATTGTGGGATTTAAGGCTTTGGTGAGAGGATGAAAAGGAAACCTGCCTACTTCTCCTGGCTGAGATAATTAACCCTTTCTTTCTCTTCCCTTCTAGAAGACGTTTTCACAAAAACATTTTTAGCTGGGCCTGCCTCAGACTGAGAAAAATCAAAGACTGTAAATCAAAGGGAGTTATCAAAATATATCACATATATTATTCCCAAGGTTATACTTATTTCCAATAGTAGAATTATATACTCTACAAGAAAGAAAATAATTATTGAAAGAACATGATCTTTTTTTAACCCAGTGTTTCACATTCATATTAATAAATCGCAAAAGCTTAAATACTTATAATTATGTAACAGTTTTCAACTTGGCTGAATCACCGATTGGCACAGAAGTGGGTAGTTTTTTTTTTTTTGTCTATTTCTATGAGGTGTGTTCATATGAGATGAACTTTTCCATAAATGGACTGGATAAAACATATTGCTTTCTCCAATGTAGATTGAGACTCGTCTTATCAGGTAAAAATCAGGGGCTGAACAAAAAAGCTCAACCTCCCTCAAATAAAAGAGAACTCTTCATGCCCAAATACCTTTGAATAAGTCATCAAAACCATAAATCATAATAATTTATCAGTTTTCCCCTATGTTTGGACATAGGAATAACTAAAATTCGGGCTGTTTTCATGGCTTTCTGAATAAGGATAAGGCTCTAGGATCCTGCTTTTCAGGACTTCAGTTTCAGTTTCAGACTACAACTATAGTAATTACTCTTCTGAGCATTTAAAAATATTCAAATTACAAGTTATGTTTACATTTAATTAAAAATTCATTTGTTAACACTTAATGCTTTTTGTTATTAGGAAAGAAGTTTTAATCTGTTTTTATCTTTACTGGAGTTTTCTAAATTCCCATATTCATATAAAATAAATACATCTTCATCATGGATTCTAGTAGATTATGTGTGAATATCTTTGTTTAATTGTGGGGGATACAGATCATATTTGGCTATGTGTTGTAATCCCACAGCTCTGCTCAAAATTTCTCCTGACTCTATACTTAGGAATGATGGGACCTTGGAAGGGACCTGGAGATGCCATGTGGGTCCCATAAGAGACAATCACTTTAGTCATTGTACTCTCTCCAGTCTTTTTATATATATAATAGCATTAAAAGTTTGTCTTTTTTGTTATTGACGTTTGAATTTGCACATTGATGACTGCATTTAAACTCATACAAGACTCATTTTTATAACGTCATCTTTCTATGTGAAATTTTTCCCAATTCACAGTCATTTTAGAGATGAGTTCTGGGGCCCGGGAGATAGCATGGAGGTGGGGCGTTTGCCTTTCATGCAAAAGGTCATCGGTTCGAATCCCGGTGCCCCGTATGGTCCCCCGTGCCTGCCAGGAGCAATTTCTGAGCATGGAGCCAGGAGTAACCCCTGAGCACTGCCAGGTGTGACCCAAAAACCACATACACAAAAAAAAAAATTAAGAGATGAGTTCTGGAGTCAAATCCAACATGTAGGTTTAAGAAGGTAGGAAAGGGGTTAGAGCACATAGAATTTTACACTCATCCTATAGTTCATCCCTGGTGCCAGAGGATCACATAGTATCCCCGGAGGACTTCAGAGATGACAGCACCACATCCCCGGGCCCTAGCACTGACCTGCCAACCTTAGTTGGCCAAGTCTCCATTGGACAATGCCACAAGTGTGTATTATAGAAATGAAATATCCTCAATCTGTTACTCTAATGACTGTCTTTTCTTCATAAGGCTCCCTTTGATTCAAAAACAATGAGTCAATTGCAGGTAGACACTACTTAACATGCAAGAATGCACTGTAAAATGTATATATCAGCAATTAGATCATTCTGAACATTGCTGGGCCTTTTGGAGTTGGAAAAAGCCCCAGTTGAATAGCCATCACATATCCAGCGATGCAGTGGAATTTGCTGACTGCAGAAGTTGTGCTGTCAGACTTCATATTCAACCATACATCAACTGTGCTAAAGAAAGCATAGATCCTGTTGGTTGAGTAGCCCTTGGATATTGCTGCACTTTGTCTTCAATTTCAGTGTCATTTCCTAGGCATATTTGACAATCATTCACACAATAATGGTGCCTTATAGCTGTAGAACATGTCTATAGATTTCTTTGCAGTGATTTCCCATCTATTATCTTATTTGCTTCTCACAACATTGCATAATAAGCTGTTGCTCATGTCTTCTATATGAAAAAACTATGACTCTGACAAGTTAAAGAATAAACTACAACTCATGTGGTCTAATATTTATTAGAGACAAGTTGTGAAATTGGGCCTGCCTCCAAAACCCATAGTATAATTTGTCATATAATCCTAGGTCTATTTCAAACTCCTTAAAATGAAAAAGCAAGTATCTGAAGTTTTAACTTACATTTTTTAGTCCACCTTCATATTTATTCTAGCTCATTCTATGTTCTGGATATTAATTTTTCTACCTGGCCCTTGAACTATTTATCAGACATTTCTGGCAATGTTCACATTAGATTCAATGCCATATAGCCACTGATGCTAATGAGTAGTCATATAATGATATGATTTCATGAACTCATTAAGAGTTTAACATTCCATAAACTCTTAACTGGATTCCATTGTCCTCCAATGTGCTAAATTCAGAATATTCAACACATAACTTTTTATTAAACTTAGATAATTCCACTTTAATTGTCTTCAATCTCTGCCACACTATAGTCAAAGAGACTGGATCTTACTCTTGGTTTATACCCTGTGGTATCATGATCTGTATGTGTGTGAGTCCCTAAAATCAATATATTGAAATCATAATCCCAAAAATATTACAAATAGTGAGGTCTTTGGAAATTATTAAATTTCATAAATATAACCCATGCCTTGTGAAGAAAATCTAGAATATTTATGGCCCTTTGATAATATAAGGATACAGTGACAAGTCTTCAACAAGAAAGGCTATCTTGGTCTTCCTTAAAAATTAGCAATATCAGTATTCTCTCTTTTTTTTTTTAGTTTTTGGGCCACACCTGTTGATACCCAGGGGTTACTCTTGGCTCTGTGCTCAGAAATCACTCTAGGCTAGAGCAGGCAAGGAAGATGCCTTACCACTTGTGCCATCGCTCTAGCCCCATATCAGTACTCTTGTTGGGTTTTAAGCCTTACAGATCAGTGAGGGGAAGACAAGCTACAATTCTATTCTAGCTACTCTGTTCTACAGCAGCCTGGAAGGACAGTTTTTTGGCACACAGTGAATTCTGAATCCAAAGACATTTTTATTGAGTTAATGAGTTGTTATTTTAATATTGCACTTGCTTTCCATTGTCTTTAGCTCTTTCTCTAATATGAACAATGCCTACAAAGTAATCAACACTATTAAGAAATGTGAATAATACATATGTGTATAAGATTAGACATATAGAATATAATAGAATTACTTTTAACGAGTCCTGGTTTTCTGAAATTACATGGAAAAGAAGTCTAATGGAAAAGAGATGATTCTTTAGAAATATTTTAATCTTTATTCCTTCAAATTTGCAATGCCTTCAGACCCAACTGTTGAAATGATAGCATTATATATTAACTATCCAAATTGCAAACAAAAATATCTTTCTTTTGTGCCCTATTGACCATCGAAATGTTACTTGTTTAAAATCTAAAAATAATGTTGTTCCATAGTTTAAATGCCCACTTAAGAAAAAATCATTAATCATCAGTGAGATGCAAATCAAAGCAAGTATGAGGTAACATCTCACACCACAGAGATTGGTGCACATCACAAAGAATTAGAACAAGCAGTGATGGCGGGGATGTGGAGAGAAAGGAACACTTATCCACTGCTGGTGGGAATGCCGTCTAGTCCTACCTTTATGGAAAGTGATATGGAGATTCCTCCAAAACCTGGAAATTTACTCCCCATACGATCCAGCTATACCACTCCTAGGGATATACTCTAGGAACACAAAAATACAATACAAAAATACATTCCTAACAACTATATTCATTGCTGTGCTATATATGGAAACAACCAAGATGCCCTTCAACAGATGAATGGCTAAAGAAATTGTGGTACATATACACAATGGAATATTATGCAGTCATCAAGAGAGACGAAGTCATGAAATTTTCCTATACATGGATGTATATGAAATCTATTATGCTGAATAAAATGAGTTAGAGAGGAGAGATAGACAAAGAATAGTCTCACTCATCTATGTGTTTTAAGAAAAATAAAAGACATTTTTGCAATAATCCTCAGAGACAAAGAGAGGAGGGTTGGAGGGCCCAGCTCACAACATGGAGCTCACCAAAAAGAGTGGTGAGTGAAGTTAGAGAAATAACTACACTGAGAACTATCAGCCATGTGAATAAATGTGGAAAGTGGAAAGCTTGTCTAGAGTACAGGTGGGTGTTGGGTGGGAGGTGGGATATCTGGGACATTGGTGGTGTGAATGGTGCATGGTGAAGGGGAGTGTTCTTTACATGATTGAAACCCAACCACAATCATATTTGTTATCAAGGTGTTTAAATAGATATATGAATTAAAGAAAAGAGAATAAACCCACACTACTCCTCAAAAAAAATTCAAATTAACTTTTCCTCCCATCTCATTTTATCTTTAACCTTTCTGCAAAAATTGAAAAATTTTCAGAGTTCATATAAATTGGGACTTTATATTATAGAACATCAATGTATAACTATTATATTAGGGGATGGAAGTCCCATACATATTTTACCATATTATCATTTTAATGTGCCTCTAGCTGTGGTGATATTTAGGTTTTATAAGTTAATACAATATTTGTGGCTTTTCTCCAAAAAGAATACATAGTGTTCAAAATAATTATAAAAAGTTGAAATGGCTTGGACAAGAATTAAAATGGTAAGCACTAGCAAAAAGCTTAAGCTTAAACTCAACTAATTCCTGACCTGTATGATACTTGTCTTTCTTTAACCTGACCCCATTTCCTTTATCATTAGTTTAGTTTTACTCCTTTCTTGATTTAATGTGAGTA
The DNA here is from genome assembly GCA_004027635.1 of Crocidura indochinensis. NCBI lineage: Eukaryota > Metazoa > Chordata > Mammalia > Eulipotyphla > Soricidae > Crocidura > Crocidura indochinensis. Next base: position 10,743 of record PVKC010041611.1, read on the forward strand.
AAGGTCAGTTGACTATTACACTAATTTTACTAATAAAAGTCATTTTTGAGGTGTTATATTGAGTATTTAGATTTTTTTTTTTGGTTTTTGGGTCACACCCAGCAGTGCTCAGGGGTTACTCCTGGCTCCATGCTCAGAAATTGCTCCTGGCAGGCACGGGGGACCATATGGGGCACCGGGATTCGAACTGATGACTTTTTGCATGAAAGGCAAACGCCTTACCTCCATGGTATCTCCCAGGCCCCGAGTATTTAGATTTTTAATATATCTTTGATTTTTATTATTTTAAAATTATGATTAAACATGTATAGTTATTTTTGTTTGTTTGTGGAACCACATATAGCATTGCTCAGGGGTTACTCCTGATTTACACTCAGGTCACTCTTGGCAGGCTCAGGAGACCCTATAGGATTCTAGGGATTGAACCAGATTGGCCTCATGAAAATCAAGAACTCTTCCCACTATGCTATTACTCTGACCCCCATTTCTACTTATTTTCAACACTATTATTTCTTTAAGTTATCTTTTTCAAGAAACAATACTTTTTAAGTAGGGTACAAAATAGGGCTGGGTTAATAATGCAGCAAATAGGGTGTTTGCCTTGCATGTTGCATTCCATCTGGTTTTCCAAGTTTGCTATGAGTAAATTCTGAGTTCAGAGTCATGAGGGAGCCCTGATCATTGCCAAGTGTGCCCCTCCAAATGGGGTAAAATAAATTGCATTTTACATATCTGCAAGAAGGGGAGGACAGCTTTATTTAAGTACAATAGACTTTTAGAAGTCTCTGATAATTTCAGTATATTTCTATCTAATAATATTATGTTACCTATAAATAGAATAGAAGCCACTGTGTTAGTGTATTTATTTGATATGTTTTATGAATGTAGGGGTTATACTGAAGAATTTCTAGAGAACTTTGACTTGAATAGGGAATAGTGCTAATAATTTATATGTTTCAAAATTTCTGAACTTGTTTAGTATAGTATTTACAATAATATGGATGGGAATTTAAGTGTAAGATTCTCAGACAGCATTAAGTTCTTTCTGCTGATCAATTACTATTTGTACCACAAAATTTTGTACTGCCTCACTCTCAGTCTATTAACTTTACTATGTGAAAGTGTACCTACATATTTACTTAAAATTATAATATATGTATTATTTATTGGCAAAGGTTATTTTTTGTGTGGAATTTTTTCAAGATAACATAGATTTAGATATCTTATTTGACTCCTTCAAAAATTGAAGTGATTAACGTCACCATAGTGAAAGTGCAATAGATTTTTCCCCTGGATATTTTCCTCTCTTAAGTTATCTTAAAATCAAACATCATGCAAACTAGGTGATGTTCATGGACATTAGTATATAAGAAAG
>PVKC010041612.1:0-12114 GCA_004027635.1 Crocidura indochinensis
TCTTTTTGCGCTCTGGCATGGTTTTATTCCAGGACTGAGACTATTAAGTGGTGCTTGCCTTTAGTGCTGTAGTGCTCACTGGATATTTTATTTGATATTTCTTTTTGTATTGTTGTGGTATTTCAATTCCTTATTTCCTGTCCTCTCTCAAACTGAGGTTGAGAGCCTCTAGAAGGACTATACCCATTTTTGGCTTATTTGATTTTTACTCCACTCTATTGCTTTTTCTTTCTTCAAACAAAACCACATAACTTGAATCATCTAGTTCTGCCTCTCAAACAGAGGGGGAAATAAGGGAGAGTACCAGGACCAACCAGAAATATGATCACTAAGTAGTTAGTAATCTAGATACAGAGGGGACCACTTATTCTAGCAGATTGGGGGGTGAGGGTGGGGAATATGGGATGCAGGATGAGAGCAGGAGTGGAGGGAGGGCACATTTGGTGATGGGAATTCCCCTGATTCAATGTTAATATGTACTTAAAATTCTACTGTGAAAGATATGTAAGTCAATATGGTCAAAATAAAAATTATAAAAAAATTGTGATTAATGTACACTGTGCATACACTGCCTTAAAGTCTCATTACTTAGAACAATTGCTATTATCCCTCTCTGAAATTAAAAATACCACTAAAAATTCCAATTGATTTTTGGAAGGTGGGTGTTGGGCCACATCTGTTAAGGGTCAAAATTCATGCCTGGCTCTGTACTCCAGGATTACTCGTGGCATGTCTCATGGAACCATATGGGCCATTTTTGCGCAAGTATGGTACTCAGGCCAGCTTTGTATGAATCAAGTAGCATATCACAGTAATATCACTCTGCCCCCCAAATTGAGTCAGCACTTCATGTGAAGAATCTCCTGGGACAAGAGTTAACCACACAACAGAATGATGATGGTGAAGAGGAAGAGGACAATGAGGCAATTATGAGGAACACAACCATTTCTGCCTTTTATTGAGAGCATGGTATATGCCAGGACCTCAATAGGTTCTAGCTCCTTTGACAAACACACAGATTCCTGTGTAGTAGATACGACGATACCATAGTGTAAAATACTAACTTCAGATGTAATCAGTATTTGACAGAAAATAAATTCACTAACATATCCAGCTGTGAGTAATTGGTCCAAGAACACTGAAATAGAGGAATAACTAGGAGCAATTCCTGGGCATACAACCAGGAATAACCCCGAACATTGCCCAGTGTGGCCCCCAAACAAAAATCATCCCCAGGTACCCTCATGACTCATCCATGGTATAGGGCATTCCATTGCTCCACAACTTTTCTGTCTTGACTTCTCTTTGCTCGTGCCATCTCTTCCTGGGTTTGAAATTTCCACATCAACATTTTAGTGACGTTCACATGGCTACTCGTTAGAGACCATGCTCTCCAAGGTAGATGTGTTCCACATTTTAATATAAAGTAAAGATCACTAGGTAGTACATGCCCAATTTCTTGGCATACTGAGGCAAGCTCAACCAGAAGCCCAGTGCAAAGTTCCTAATTCTGTTTGTTTTTTGTTTGTTTGTTTGTTTTTGTTTTGGGGCCACTCCCGGCAGTGCTCAGGGGTTATTGCTGACTATCTGCTCAGAAATTGCTCCTGGCAGGCACAGGGGACCATATGGGACACAGGATTCGAACCGATGACCATCTGAATGAAAGGTAAACACCTTACCTCCATGCTATCTCTCCGGCCCCCAAAGTTCCTAATTCTGAGTCAGAAAGATATTATTACTGATAGGACAATTTTCTTGGATGCTGACAGCCAGACTTGGTTTCATTCCCAGTACTATGTGTGTGTTTGGTCCTCCAAACCTGAACCCAGAGTGATCCCTGAGCACAAGCCAGGAGAATGCCCTGAGTACGGCCAAGAATGGCCACAAACTAAACACCCTAGTCTTGAGCATGGGATTAGAGGAATTGAGAAAGAAAAAAAATCCACATCTCCCTTCATTGGTAATTTGACTTTTAGTAATTTATGTTAGGACATTATGGAATAGTCAGAATGATTATAGAATAGTATTTATGGCAGGATCATTCATGTAAAGGTAGTAACACAAACTCACAAATGGCATCAATTTTTAGTAACATGGTTGGGCAAATCCTGTTATAGTGGTCTAGCATAATACTGAGTAGTTACTCAAAATGATGATAAATATGGGGCCCGGGAGATAGCATGGAGGTAAGTCGTTTGCCTTTCATGCAAAAGGTCATCAATCGGTTCGAATCCCGGTGCCCCATATGGTCCTCCGTGTCTGCCAGGAGCAATTTCTGAGCATGGAGCCAGGAGTAACCCCTGAGCACTGCCGGGTGTGACCCCCCAAAAAAAAACAAAAAAAATGATGATAAATAATTGTTTCTGCTTTTGTTTTTGGAATATGTGTTGCTGAAGCAAGCACTTTTCTTTCTGTTTTGGGCACATTCAAATAACTCCTGCCTCTCTAACCAAGGATAATTCAAGAGAGCTTCAAGATCATATTGGGTGTTTGAAATTGAACTTGGGTCAACCATGTTTTAGGCAAGCATTCTACCCATTGTAGTACCACATTGGACCCCAGTGATAAATATTTGTATTCATTGATGTGAAAAATAACTTCATGGAGATGTATTTTTTTATTGGGTGGAGAAGTGGCTCAGTGATAGGGCATATGCCTCAACTGAATGAAGTCTTATGTTTGGTCTCAAGCATCAAAATTAAGTGCATAAATAACAACATAACTTTAAAAATAATCTAAAAGTATGTCACTAAGTATTCTAAGATGGGATCTATATTCTAGAATAGTGGTTCCAGAAACATCCCTGGACAAAGAGCACCAGTATTACTTTCAGAAAATGAAATGCTTGATGCTACCCCAGACTTGCTCAATCAAACTACTGTGGTGGATTTAGCAACCTGGTTTGATAAGCTTTACAGGTGACTCTATTGATGAGCACTTATGACATGAGAAAAAGAGGAGGCTTTGGTATATATTTCTAACAAATGTGTGAAAGCATTGTTTCCTGGGACCTGAGAGATAGCGATTAGGGTGCTTTTTTGCACATGGCCAAGCCTGTCTAATCCCTGGAACTACATATAGTGCCCTGTGCCCTACAGGAGTGAGCCTTGAGCACTGCTTCATACCACAAAAATAGGCAAACAAACACGTAAGAGAAAACTTGTTCTCATTTGTTATTTGACAAAAGGTCAATACCAGGGTGTTAGTTATAGTACACTGTAGTAGAAAAATCCAGCCCAAAGATTTTAAGCAATAGGTACATTTACTTCCTCACTTATATGAAAAAGGGCAGGTTCTAGAATGGACATGAAGTCTCCATGCCTATATCTTCTTTATCGTTGCTTCGTTTTGGGAGACCATACACAGAAGTGTTCAGGGGATATTCATGGCTTTGCACTGACGAATTTCTCCTGGCATCTCACGATGGGAGGTGGGGGCTACACGGGATGCCCACGATAAAATCTGAGTTGGCAGCATGCAAAATGCCCTACCCACTGTGCTCTCTCTGGTTCTTCCATGTGGTGCTTTTGTTGTCCTTTTCCTGTATGTACTTCACTTTCACCTGTCTTTCCATTGGCTTCCTAGAGTTTCACACAAGTACTCAGATAAACCACAATCTGATGCAGAAAAATAACTCTGTTAGTTCTTTTAGCAGCCAAGCAATTATTCCTGGGTATCCTTGACTCATTCAGCAGAGTTTCCCTCATTTCTCATTGACTAGAGCATGCCACATGCTCAACTGTCCAGTAATCATAGATCAAAAAAAAAAAAATAGAAGACTAGGTCTTAGTTAGGAATGGACTTAGGAATGTCTTAGGCTTTACCTCCATCTATCAAGAGATTGAGTCACCTTCCCCGAATAACAGACTTCAGCAAAATTAAGGGTTTGCTAACAAGGAAAAGAGTGCAAATGACTCCATAGGTATCAAACACTTTGCAACCTGAATCTAGCCTAATATTTGCCTATGCTTTGACAGGACCCTGTGGTGCTCAGGGGGCTATTCCCTGCCTGAGGATCATGCAGTGCTGGTATACAACTGAGACCCTGTGAGCCTCTTCCATAACCCTAGGAACTGCTTCACTGGGGTGCCAAAGTGTGCAGCTCCCAAGTGGAGTGATCCTCTGCCAGCCTGGCCAGTTATTCACTGCAAGGGCCTAGGGACAGGATGCTGTTCAGACTCTCTGATGCTGCAGATACCTGGGCCAACCCAATGGTGTTCAGAGCATCAGGTGGTGTCAAGAATCAAACCTGGCTAGCTCTGCAGTATTATCATCTGCCTTCCTTATAAGTGCTTTGTAGTGAAACTGCAATGAGTTGGTTGGTAGGCATGATAGAAAATGGGTTTGTGCACCTGTGTTTATCTCTCTCTCTCCTCTCTCTCTCCTCTCTCTCCTCTCTCTCTCCTCTCTCTCCCCTCTCTCCCCTCTCTCTCCCCTCTCTCTCCCCTCTCTCTCTCCCCTCTCTCTCTCCCCTCTCTCTCTTCTCTCTCTCTCTCTCTCTCTCTCTCTCTCTCTCTCGGTTTTGGGTCACGCCCAGCAGTGCTCAGGGTTTACTCCTGGCATGCTCAGGGGACCATATGGGATGCCAAGATTCGAACCAATGACCTTCTGCATGAAAGACAAATGCCTTACCTCCATGCGATCTCTCCGGTCCGTGTTTTCTTTCTCAAATGTTCTTACTTTGGAACAAAATCTGAATCTTTAGAGGAAGAAGGTACAGTTATTAAACGTCCAATGTACATTTAGCATTTTACATCTGCCTTGCATACGATGACAAGGGTTGGTCCCTGACACTATGTATGCTCTTCAAATACCACCAGGAGTGATAGATACCTGAGTACAGAGCCAGGAGTAAGCTTGATCACCCCCAGATTTGACCTAAAAACAAAATTTCAAAAGAGCGAAGAAAAATCAAACCAACAACGTTGCTGCTAGGAAAGAAAGTAAAATAATTCACTGCCCAATTCAATTTCTATGAAAATCAAAAACAGACAAAATTAATCTGGATCTATAGAAGTCAGAATATTTGTTACTTTCCTGAAGTGGAAAGAAAAACTTTGAAAATGATTTATTTTTTTGAGACAAACAGCATTTTTCATTAAAACACTGAAGTACTTGCAAATGGAGAGTCTACCTACCCAGTAGACTAAAAAACAACTAAAAGTAGACCCAAGTTTTTATGATAATTTAGCATATGATAACAGCACAACTCAAATCCCTAGGGCAAGAGACAGATTTTTAATAAATGGTGCCGAGATAACTGGGCAGCCAACTATAAAAGATAAAATTACATGCTTACTTCACACCAGACTCAAAAATAAGTACCAAATGTAGTACATAGTCAATTGGGGAAAAAACATGAAATTCTATAAATGCTAGCAGAAAACATGACTAAACTTATTGACCTTAGCATGGAAATTTAACAATGATTAAAATTAATGATTCAATATTAGACCCCTAAAGATAGATGACTGAAAAAATTTCACAGCAAAAACATATACATGTTTTATAACTTAAAAAGACTAAATATTAAGACACCAGGAGATCACATTTTCACCATCCATTACAAACAAATACACTATAGACTAACACCTTTAAAACAAGAATTGGGGGGCTGGAGTAGTAGCACAGTGGTAGTGCATTTGCATTGCACGTGGCTGACCCAGGGAGGACTTGGATTTGATTCCCAGCATCCCATATGTTCCCCCAAGCCAGGAGCAACTTCTGAGCACAGAGCCAGTAGTAACTTCTGAGTGCCACTAATTATGGCCCAAAACACAAACAAATAAACAAAAGAAAAACCCACAAAGCATTTATGTCAATATTCCTCAAAATTTTATTCATACACAATGATTTATAATGCTGTAATTATAATGTTTGAGGGGCTGGAGTGATATCACAGATATTAACCACTGTGCCTGAATTTAATCCCTATACCCTATATGGTTCCCAGAACCCCACTACTAATAATACCTGAGCAAAAGGCACTGAATAACCACTGAACACCATCAGGTATGGACCCCAAAACAGAACAAAACAAAATTTAATGATAATCTTTCATGAAGAAGACACTGTTTAAATTTAGATGATTAAAATTTAGGTTTCTTGATCTTATTGTTGTTGACTTTGTCTTGGATATTTAGCTTTGCTCTTTTTTTTTTTTTCTCCACCAATGCACTCAGTTTCCAGTTCTCAACAAGAGTGATTGTTTGCAACTATTGTTGTCATTGCAGACCCTTCTCTGTCTTAACTGCTCTTTCTCCCAATAACTTCTTTTTTTTAGATTTTGGGTAACACCCAGCAGTGTTCAGGGGTTACTCCTGGCTCATGCTCTCAGAAATTGCCCCTGGCATGCACAGGGGACCATATGGGATGCCAGAATTCAAACCACCATCCTTCTGCATGAAATGCCTTACCTCCATGCTATCTCTCCGGTTCCCCACTTCTATCTATTTTATGTATAATTCTCATACAATTTTTTAAAAACACATCCCTCAGATGAGTGTGGTCATTCTATGTCTGTCCCTCTCCCCCTGGTAAAAGCATATATTTATGTGTACTTTTCAGAAAACAAGATTCCCTAATGGGGAAGAAAACACTTACATTTTGTTATCAAGGAAGTTTAAACTAGGCTCTCTGTACACTGTCTGTTTTCTTTGTTTTGGCCACACCTGGTCCTGTGCTCAAGGGTCACATTTGGTGGTACTAGGGCACCACTGTGATGGTTGTAGGTAAATTCCAGGAAAGTCTATTAACCTCTATAATATTTCTTGAACCTTACTGCCATTTGCATTTTTAAATTAAGTTTCAGTGGCACAAAGCAATAATCATTCATCTGTCATCATGATATATGTGTTCGTGACTGCTTTTTCATCATAATAGCAGAAAAATAGTTGTGACAAATATCCTAAAAACCCTAACTAATTTGCTTTTTTTTTTCCTATGAAAGGAGTTTACTTTCTCTGCTCAAAGATGAGCTACAATTCAAAGACCTCCTTGGTTCTATAACACCAGCGTCCAACACAACAAACATAGCACCAAAATTTTTTTCCAGGATTTTTTCACACTCTGGCCATACAATTCAAGAAATATGCTGGACCTCTGTATCCTAATAAAAACTTTAATTAGGGGACTGGAGATAAGGCATGGAGATAGGGCATTTGCCTTGCATGCTGAAGGACGGTGGTTTGAATCCCAGCATCCCATATGGTCCCCTGAGCTTGCCAGCATTGATTTCTGAGCATAGAGCCAGGAGTAACACTTGCGTGCTGCCAGGTGTGAACTAAACCCCCACCCCCAAAGAAACTTTAATTAAATATTAAAGGCTCAGCATAATCAAACTCCTATAGATACCCTTCCTCTAGGAGACCAGTTTGATTCCAAAGTCTGTCTGTACACCTCTTGAATCTTATTAGCACAAATCCTGAGTGCGCCTTGTGCCTTGCATAAATCATAACTGTAGCTATATTGAAGTTTAAGTTTCCCTTAAAGGACTGAATGCAAATGTTGAGTACTGGAAATCCAGGCTTAATGTCAATGAATGCCAATCACCATTGGGCCCCTGAGTACACTGGGTGTGTCCCCCTCAAACACACACACACACACAGACTCAGACACACAAACATAGGTTAGGTTTTTGGATTACCATTTTATGGAATCATAATAAAATAAAATGAAAGAAAATGATGACACTTGATCTCAGGAAAGTGGCTTTTTAGGATTGCTGGGCACAGACAGAACAGTAGGTAAGGTGCTTGCTTTGCACATTTACAACTTGGGTATGATCCCTGGGACTCTATATGATCCCCTAAACACAACCAGGGGCAAAGTCACATATAAACCCTAAGCACAGCCAGATGTAGTCCAAAACAAAAACCAAAACAAGAAAAAGATGTGTCTGTGCGTGTGTGTGTGTGTGTGTGTGTGTGTGTGTGTGTGTGTGTGTGTGTATTGGGACGTGAACCTAACACCTCACACATGCAAGGTAAAGCACTCTTCCATTGATCTATATCCTCATTAGAATTTCTCATTTGGTAAAAGTACTTGGGTTACATCTTACAGATTTTTCAAGTGCCATGAATGAACTGAAGTTCAGCTTTATCTGTTGTTTCCTTTTAGGGTCAGCTCTCTTTATCACCCACAGCATGAGAAAATTTAAATAGAGGACAGATGGGAGGGAAAATATCCTATCCATGACCCAAGCCACCAGCTATTCACCAAGCTGTCTGAGGAAGAATTAGATTAGGGCCTTTGGGCATCATGTATAACACAGGTTTCCCCTTCCCCAATCACCAGCATCCTATAGAGAGAAGGGGCAGAAAGAATAGTGATATTTGTTTTCTGGAAAGCCACACTTTTAAAAATTTGGTTTCCTTGCCACAATTTGAGGCCTACCCTGGTGAGATCCTTTTTTTTTATGTAATTTCAGCTCCTTGTTATTTTTGTTTCCCCTTGGTTTTTGGGTTGCTTCATGGCAAGGCTTTTCAGGGTGCCATAATCCTACCTGAGGAATGGTCGAATTATGTCTGCCATGTTTTTGATCCTGGCTGACTTTTCACATATCACCCAGGAACATCTCAGCAAATCTCTCTTGTCTGCATGCATGCTTAGCAAATGAGAAGTAGTTAACACTTTTAAATTCTGAACTCTTCCTAGGAAAAAAACCTAAGACACAGGTGATTAAGAGGAAAGACTTTAGAACCATGACAAACTTGAATCTAAACACGTTTTGTCTTTGAATATCTGCGTAGCTTTCAGGCAGATTTTGCTCATTTGTTTTCATTTTGAGAGTACATGTAGTTTTGCTTTTGGTGTATGTGCATTGTGTGTGACTTTGTGTGGGAGAGATGGGAGGGGGTGCTCCAGAAATATTTCCAGGATCCCACAAACACAAACCAAGTTCAAAACTGTTGAGTTACATCCAACATCGATTTTTTTCATTAAAAAATGTCATTTGCAGGCCAAGGACAGAACCTCAGTGAGATTTCTTCCTGGTACTAGAAGGGCCGAAGCACACAGGGATTAGTCTGGTGGTCCCTAGCACTGTCAGGTATGGTCCTGGCAATGGTTATGGTTATGGCAATGTTCCTCTGGAGTGGGTCCCTGAGCATTGGGTTCTTAAGCTCTGTCATGGATAGCTCCTATTCTTTTAAGATGTAGACTGATTGAGCACTAGAGGGACTGATTGTTTCCAAAAGGCACATGTCAATTTTCAGTACTAACACAATTGTTAGAACTGAACTACACAGTACTTGGTTTCTCTGCCTTTCAATTGATCCCTATGGGACACCAAGATGAAAGCATTTCAAATCCATCAATATCAAAAATGGTTTAGCTCTAACTGAACTCACAGGAGCTTCCCCAAAAAGGAAACCTGGGCATTGGAAAATTGTACAGGGTAAAAGCACTTGCCTTGCACACACAGATGGTTTGTTCACTAGTACCAAGTATGTTCCCCCAATTGCCACCAGGAGAAATCCCAGAGTATAGAGTTGAGGGGTATAATACTGAACATCACTGGGACTGGCCCAACTCCTTCCCCCCCCCCCAAAAAAAAATAAAAGAGAGGACTGAATTAGGTAGGAAAAGAAAATTGTAACAATGACCATGGTAGCATAGACAATAAAGAATTCTTACTGTTGGGTGAGTTGGTCACTTTGCTTGATCCTAAAAAACAAAGTTGATTTTTTTTTGTATAGGCACAGTAACAAAAACAAAACAAAACAAAACAAAAGGTGGGGTAACAGCAAACCCTGCCACTCCAGCACTTTTTCTGGTTTTGCTTTGCTTTGATTTTTTTATATTATTTTCTTCTCTTTTTTCCTCCACTTTTTTCTATCTTTTTCCATTATTGTAGATATTATTCGGTGACATTTTTAGTAGTTGATACCAAATTTTTTCTTCTCTTTTCCTTAACCTTTTTATCTGCAACAGAATAGCATAGCTTCAATCATTCAGCCTCATAAATTGAGGGGGGAAAAGGATGATACCAGGACCAGTCATATGAACATGTAGTGTAAATACAAAATGACCAGAGTGGAACACCAAACAGAATAAATACCCAACCTACAACAATCTGTAAAGTGGAGACCAGTTACACTAGTATTCTGGGGGCCTAAAGGAGGGAGATATGGAAGACATGCTGGGAACAGGAGTGGAGGGAGGACAACATTGGTAGTGGGAATGCCCTTCATTCATTGTCACTATGTACTGTAAAAAATTTTGTGTAATGAACTTCAGTCACAATAAAAATTTTAAAAAAGAACATTATTATAGACATCTAAAAAAATGAAAGAAAAATCCATATATTCAAACTGATGAAAAAAGTTACCATGATGAAATTTTCAAGAGATAATAAATTTATTTCCTACAAAAAAAAAAACAAAGCAAAGTAGCAAATAATGAAATATTTTATATATGATCTAGTCATGATTTATTCATCAGTAAACAATACAAAAATTGTTTGAGAAGTCAGAGAGGTGGTGCTAAAGGTAAGGCATCTGCCTTTCAAGGGCTAGCCTAGGATGGGCTGTGGTTTGATACCTTGGAGTCCCATATTGTCCCCCCAAGCTAGGGGCAATTTCTGAGCTCATAGCCAGGAGTAAACCTTGAGCATCAAACAGGTTAGTGACAGCTGCTGCAGACCCAGAAGTGTATGAAAATGTTTTGCTTTTCTACATCTTTAAAAATTAGGGAGGGTAAAGGCAATATTTTTGGTGCTGATGAAAGTATATGAATCTCTTCTCATTCTTTGTTGGGTCTGGTTCCAGGAGGTTTCACACACACATATACACACACATAACACACTTTACTTTGGGACCTTGCGAAAATTACTTAATTTTTCATTGTTATTAATCTTTTATCAGAAGTGAACAAATTAACATGATGACAAATATTTAGACTTGATCATTATTTCTTTTCTCACTCTCACTAACAGAATCACCTGACCCTTAATAACAATTCAAAATTAAGTAACTTGCCTAAGATACCAAAATGTGTGTGTGTGTGTGTGTGTGTGTGTGTGTGTGTGTGTGTGTGTGTAAATCCTCCTGCAAACATCTTCAACTGCTTGGGGGATGAGATTGGGTCACATCTCGCTGTGCTCAAGGCTTACTTAGGGCTCTGTGCTCAGGAATCACTCCTATTGTGCTCAGGGGACCTTATAGGATGCTGCGGATTGAACCCAAGTTGGTCACCTGGAAGTCAAATGCCCTACCTACTGTACTTTTGCTTGGTGGAAAGATATACAGTGTGGAATGAGAAACTGCCAAGGAGAAAGTTGCTTTCTACCTTTTATAAAGGTCAGCCCTCAGTTTCAACTCAGGGAGTCAGGGCTAGAAAATAGTACAGCAAGTAGGGCATTTGCATGTGGCAGACCTGTGCTTGATTCTTGGATCCCATATGGTCCCTGGAATGGCACTAGGGTGCACAGCTTGGAATCGCCTCTGAGCTTTTCTTGGACCACAAAAATCACAAAAACAAAAAATAAAATAAAATAAACTCAGGGAGCCTGAGTAGAAGGAAATGCACCAGCAGCAAGGGACTGGGGTGCTTATCATGATGGGGTTTCTTTGTTTCATTTGTTTACTTTCCAAATCAACAGGTGTTTTGAGGCCATAGAAATAGTATAGCCAGTAAGGTACTGGTCTTGCAAAAGGCCAACCCTAGCTCATTCCTCAGCACTGCATCTTGTCTTCTGAGCTCAGAATTTAGTTTTGGGAGCACAGTTGGCTGTGGGCCCCAAACTAAAAGTGCCAAAGCAAAACAAATAAATTCCCTACACAATCAATTGTCTTTTCTGGTATTCCATACATCCCTTGACTACTAAATGCAGATTAAAAATGATCAAAGTAGGCTGGAGAGTTATACAGTAGGTCGGTGTTGGGGACTGCTTGGCATAGTTAAAAAGCCCTCTCACTAATCAAAATGGAGTCTCTGAAGGTCTGAGCCAAAAGTGTCTAGTGACAAGCTGCATGCTAGCAGATTGCGACCTTCTGCCCTTGGACCTAAAGAAATAGGAACTAATCCCATATCTTAGAACTGGGTGTTAACCATTAGGCTCCAAGATGTCCTTGTAAAGACAGGGGTCAAAAGGCCCAAGCTGAGATTAGATTT